>PVLD010000406.1:283606-295019 GCA_004027595.1 Dinomys branickii | reverse complement strand
GTTTTTGTGTTTTTCTGTTGTTGAGAGGATTAATGGTCTGACCAATTTTGCATGTCTGTATATGGGTTCATATATTTACACTTCGAAGATATCAATGGATAAAGCAATAACCACTGTTGAGACCATGTCATCTTGTCTATAGATCAGTTGTGATTGTACTATTTTTTATGCTAATTGGTGTCTGTTTGTTAATATGTTTCTGTACTTTTATTTTTTTTAAATAAAAAAAATATGATCTCCCCTAAAAACAAATTTTATGAGGTGAAGATTCTACCAGTTATTCAACTAGAGAAATGTGAAAAAAGAAAGAACCACACATTGAAAAAAAAACTTTCCAAGAGCGAGTAAATTTTTAGGATATCTAGAAACAGATCTGTGAAAATTATACTGACACTACCATGATCTCCTTCCTCAGTTTTTTGACTTAAAAAAGAATGAATAGAATATGTGGCTGTTGGAGAAAAACGTGTCTATCTCTCAAATAGATTTTTTTCTAGTTCTAAAAATAGAATCCTATAAATTACTTAGGTTAATACTGTACTTAAATATGTAGATATTTTGTCAACATAGTATGAAGCTATTCAGACATCTAGAACTGTTAGATACTGTGACTCATTTCAACTGAATATAATATAGGGTCCATCTATGACCACACTCTTCCATATTTGTCGTGGGACCATATATAAATATATACAATTAAGCTATACACATCTACACACAATCTACATACTGAGAACACACACAGACATCACTCACTGTTTTGTGTCACTGTGCAAAAGGAATATAGCACTGTGAGCATTTGAATTCTTTTTTTTTTTTTTTTTTTTTCCTTTTGAGGCAAGGTTTCACTATGCACTTTAAGCTGGCCCTGAATGCACTTTTTAGCCCAGGCTGGCCTCGAACTCTCAGCGATCCTTCTGCCTCAGCTTCCCAAGTGCTGGGATTACAGGCCTGCACCACCACGCCCAGCAAGAATATGAATTCTTAAAGCACCTGAGGTGTGAACAATGGAGCCCCGCCACTAATACCGCATATTATGTCTCAGTTTTCCTTGTTTATAAAGCAGGTAGTAGTTTCTACTTCAAAAATAACTAAGGATTAAATAACTTCCTCTATATTAAGGTTTAAAATAGTACCCAGCACACAGTAAAAGCTCAATAAAGAAAAGCTATTACTACGTGTGACTGACTGAAATTATTTTAAAATTATTATAATATTTGATTACCACGATGCAGTCTGATTTATCATTAAGACATAATATCAGAGTAATGCTATAATTTAACAGGAACTGAGATGATAAGAGCTTCACTGCTTAAAAATTGAAAAACAAGCTAGCCATGGTGACAAATGCCTGTAATCCCAACACTCAAAAAGCTGGTGAAGAAGATCACTCCAAGTACAAGGTTAGCCTGGACAGCAGAGCAAGACTCTGTCTCAATAAACAACAACAAAAACAAATTAAAAAGCATTTCCTTAGTAAGGTTTGAAATATGCTATAACATGTTAAGGACAGCTTTAGACACTCATATTTCATTGTGAGAATTACTACATTAAACTACTCCTTTAGAGAGTAAGAAGGGCTGGGAGCATGCTCAGGGGTAAAGTGTTTGCCTGACACCCATGAGGCCTTGGGTTCAACCCCTAGCACCACCGCTATACACCCCCCAGAAAAGCAATAGATTAAAGAGGTGATATGAAGGAGCAATTCTGAGATGGGCAAGAGCAAGTACTAAAAGCAGATCTGTCTGGCCCTGATGGTAACAGCATACATGCATCACCCAAAGACACATGTAAATCTCCATTCTCCTTAAAAGAAGCCAAAACATGCTTTATAAGAGGGTTCCATTTGTGTCCATCCCCCCATACTGGTAACTGTAACTGTAACTGTAAGGTAAAAATTCAGTTCACATTTCTGCTAATTTCAGTATAGTAGTTCAAAAGATTACTTGTTTTCCTTTGTCAATAAAATAGTCTCAAAAGCACTGTCACCTGTAAAACTCAAGTATGAAATTGAGTGATGGTCAAGAAGAACATAAAAAGTTACTAAAGTAAAACGTGGATTGTGGCTCAAAGTACAAATAATGTAGTATCCAGTTATCATCACTAAGCGCTCACCCACTCAGCAAGCAAATATTTAGCCAGTATGAGAAAAGCAGTGACATCATCACATGATAACTGATCCAAGTTTTACTCTGTTTTTATCAGTTTCAACAGGTGCAATTTTTTGTTTTTTGTAAGGTTAAATCACGTAAGGTTATTAACTTTTCAATTTCTTGCAGTCCTTCCAATTACCCAAAAGGATATAGTTCTGTTTTTCAGAAACAAGAAAAATGCCTCCTCATTGGCTATCAATGGTTAGGGATGCCTCTGGGTATTTTGTGACAAAATATAGCAAATTTGGATTCAGGGAACATCTATCAAAAGGATCATTAAAAATTATACATAGTAGTAAGATCTAATTAATTCAGATACTTCTCCTCTAGTTTGAATTTTTGAAAATCTGAATTGGAACTTAGCTGAATTGGTATAATCACTAAATGATGTGCCAAAAGTTAAAAGCTAAATTCAAGATGAGAGGATAGGATGATAGTACCTACATATTTTCAATCACCTTAGATGCGTGAATGTCTATATACTTATTAATGCAATTCTCAGTGCCTAGAGACAATATATTGTTATTCAAGTTCAGATTTCACAAATTGCTATCCTAAAGTAAAAAATGTTTTACCTCCTTTTGAGTTTGTTTTTAATGTTTAAATATTAAGAGATTTAAAAACAAAAGCAAAAGGAAATTCCAGCTTCTCTTTAAAACTTACCAAGTGCAGACAAAGTCTTACATGACAAGAAGAGGGAGCGCGCCGAGCCCCCACCAAGACCACAGGTCCCAGGGCTGCTTTCTCACAGCTCCTGCCTCGCTTGTGGCTCTAATTTATTACATGCGAGCCTCTTCTTTTAATCTACACATACACTGAAAACAAAACTGCATTTGCTTTGAAAGGCTCTTCAAATTAGACTTCTTGGCAATTCTTTTTTGTTACCATGACTCAAACTCAGAGCCTTGCACTTACCAGGCAGGGGCTGCACCGCTGAGCTATATCCCTGGCCCAACTCGATAACTCTATTGCCAGTTTGTATTTTTAAGGGTTTATTTATTTTTTATTTTGTAAGGTTTTAGAATTATGTTTCCATATGCTCAATTGAACAAAAAAAAAGGAAAGCACAATGAGGCACAGGTAAGGTAAGTTTCTTGTAGAATCACAGTAAAAAGTTTTTTTATAGAGACACATTGTGGAAAGCTGTTCATATCCTATCATGCCAAAGACAAAACCAAAAAACCCTAACACATAGCTATTTTTGATATTAAAATTAAACTGTCCCCTTTAGAGGTAATGAAAATGCACAGTCAGATTTTCCTGAAGCTTTCATTCTATACATACTTCCTTTTACTTATTTTTTTTTTGGTTTTTTGGAGACAAGGTCTTGCTATGTAGCCCAGGCAAGAAAATCCCAGCTTCTCTTTAACATTTAAAGAGTTTTAAAGAGCAGCCAAAGTCTTACCTGACAACAAGGGGGAATGAGCTGAGCCCCAACCGAGACCACATAGGAAGCCTTGAATTCATGGTGATCCTCCGCCTCAGCCCCCCAAATGCTGGGATTATAGGCATGCATCTATACATATCTTTTTGTATGAACTGACATGCCTGATTTTTAAAAAAAATTTTTGTGTGTGTGTGTAATTTTTTAAAAATTTCAACCTATTTCAACTTTTAATACCATTTGGAGAATTTTTCAATAACTAAATTTAGGTCCCATCACAGAAAAAAAATGCTGAATATATACATTATAGTTTGTCAGTCCAAAGACTGTGAGTAATTTACTGTCTATTATCAACTGTAACCAAATACATGTACATAGGTCTGGCTTTTAAATGAAATGATTGATTTTAAGAGTAGTAGGCAAGGCCAACTACCTCAGTTATTTAAAATTTCAATCTCTATTGATAAAATCAGGGCTTAACAAGCTTGTCAGTCTTTAAAGGTTTTTTTACTACCATGTAAAGACTCAACAGATGAACTGCAGTTATTATCAATCAATATCTTTTTAAAGATTATAGCTAGCTGTAAAACTGACAGTGGAAAAGGCAAAACAGATTGAAACTAATCACTTTTTTTCTGGGATCAGAATTTTCACAACCGCACCATAATAATTTATACGACAAGTCATTGTTACAATTTTTTAGTATTTTCTCATGGTTAAAATTAAATCTTGGAAGACCTAATCATGATTTTATAAGGATTTAAAAAAAAACGAACCCAGTTTAATCATAAAATGTCCTTGAATCAGAACTTTATCACTTGATAGACAATAAATCATCTATTCCAACAGTGACTTCCATGGTTCTACTTTTAAAATGATGGTGGTAAATTTGGGTATTACAGTCATTAAGAAAAATAATAAGATTCAGTAAAGGAATTGTCACCAAAAGGAATATTTTTAAAAACAAATGGTAGCTACTGAAAGATATCAAACTACAATTGCATATACTGCATTTACTAATAAATATTCTTCAGGAAAAAAATAAAATCGCCATAAATTCAGTAACAGCCTGAAACATTACAAATATTCTTACACTACAAATGTTCAGGGCAAAAGTCAGAGCTAAGAGGTCAAAGAAAAACTGAAAATCAGAAAAGA
Organism: Dinomys branickii; assembly: GCA_004027595.1. Lineage (NCBI taxonomy): Eukaryota > Metazoa > Chordata > Mammalia > Rodentia > Dinomyidae > Dinomys > Dinomys branickii. The sequence continues at coordinate 290,324 of PVLD010000406.1, read as the reverse complement.
ATTTTAAAGGGACTTCTAGCCAAAGAGATTAGGAGACAAAATCTTCAGGAGATAAAGAATATTGGTCATTTCTACATATTAAGAACTTTACTCCTCAGAGGAAAAAAAAAACAGGTACTAGCAGAGAGGAAAATTACCTGTGGTACCTTCATAGAGACTCGTCATACTTTACTTATAATTAGCCCAAAGTGGCAACTTTGAAAGTAAAACTATAATAACTCTACCCTTTTACAAAGATGTTAACCATCTACATTTTAGGTACAAGTTTCTTAGGTTGCTTATTCAGCTAACTATAAACAACACACAAAACTTAATAACATTGTTTCTACAATAGTGCTTTCATAGTTTTTCAACAACTACTTTGATTATATTAACCCTATTCTTAAAATATCAGGAATATATTTTATTTGCTAAAATAATATTCTCTTGGAAACAGGGAAGAGAAAATAAAGAACCAAGAATGTAGACTCTTTTGAAGAAATACTTATTGTAATTCAAAATTTAAAGAGCAATGCAGAAATCAGATATCCAATATTCCCTTTTTTCCTATACCACAAAAAAATCCTTTTTTCCCTTTTTTTGGTACCAGGAATCAAACTCAGGACCTTACTCTTGCCAGGCAGGTGCTGTGCCACTGAGCTATATCCCTGGCCCCAAATCCTCTTTTTAATTTTGAGAAAGCAACTATTAAAAAAGAAGACTTTTCTTTTGCCTCTTTTCACCTGTTCTTTCCACTGAGACAGCCTCCTCACTTACCTCATTTACATACTCCTTCTGTCATCCAAAGAGTCTGGATCAGAATAGTTACACTTGAATTTGCAGCTTTCCCTTGCTTTAGCTTTATCAGCCATTCCAAACAAATGAACTCAAGTTCTACTTCCTGGAATCCCACAAACTGAGGGGATGAGTTGCATTTCAGACATGCAAATCATACCTATATTTTGTGGAAACACTCATTTCACCATAATTGTTTCTTTTATGCTACTCTCAAACTTTGTTTTGAATTAAATTTTTCAACAATGGGTACACAATGGAATGAATCTTTGTATCTAATAATCCTAATATTTTTATATCACTTATAAAGCACTATAACACACAATTAGATTTATCTGTATACTTACAGTAGGATTTCCAAACAGGAGGTCTATATTCATCGGTATCTGAAAGAATAAACGTATTAATATTACTGAATATATTTTAAGCAAGATTTTTAAAATCTTTTATTTTTTAATATACTGGTTGAATTCTATTTGTCCTAGGTATTGTGCTAGGCATTAAAAGGTATCAAAAGATTTTTTATCTTTTTATTACTTTCTTAGAATATAGTTTTATGAAACTGTTCAAAAGTAAGTTATTGTATTTATTCAACTTACCATAAAAATTATGATTAGTATTTGCCACTGGAACTCATTTCTTAAAACTACTCAGGTAAGAGTCAATACAGTCATTATTTATTTGGGTTTAACAATTATTTCACTAAAGATCCCTGAAACCACTGAATTTCTCTTTTTCAAGCAAACTTTTCAGACAAAACTACCGAGTACTTCTATTTTTACCCATTACATTTTGGGGATTCCCATGTAATTGGTTTTACTAACAAAAAGAGAGGAGAGCAGCAGGGTACTGCTTCCAGTCCTCGTATGTTCTGGACAATCAAACCCAGGAAATGAGAAACACTTCCACTGTATAGAATGTCACCAAGCAACCACAAAGAACAGGAGGTGAACATCTGCTCTTCAAACCCATTTCCCTCCCTCTGCTTGAGTGTGTCTAGAGGAGACAGTCTGAAGAGGCAGTGGAAAGAGATAGAAGACAAACACAGGAGGGAGATGCAGGAATGAGGGTAAGGGAAGGGAATCACAGCTGAGGGGTCATTTTAGCAGCTAAAAGCCCTATCCGCAAGACTGTAGCCAAATCAGCACACACACGTTTTTGGTGTGAAAAGGTTTAGCCAGCCACATCATGTAGCTCTGCTGGCATCTAAAATGATCAATTAGGAAACCTAATCCTAAAAATCTTGGCTCAAGGAGGCAAGGGAAACCCAAAGTTTACTGAGAAGGTGAACACAAACCTCAAGTAAAATGGTCACAGGATCAAAACACTCAACCCTCCATCCCCAAGCATTGAAATACAACCTCACACTTCTTTTATGATGTGTTATCATAAACCATAGAAACACTGAGTCAGAGGGACACAGCAAGACACTAGTAAGAGGCATAAGAAAATAAAGGGAGAAGTCTGCTTAAAGAATAAAAAACACTGAATAAATAAATGACAGCAAATATATTTGATTCTCATTATCACTAACACTGAATTAAGGAACAAATGCAGAACCACTGCCCTTATGGGAAACTGATTCCTGTGCCTCAGTCATGGTGGCACTTTCATCAGTTAGTATCTAGCTTTGCTTTTATGTGTTTCCCTTTAAAAACACCTTATTTAGTAATCTACTATTGATTTATTAACATCTAACTCACAGCCAACAGCACTGTAACTCTTGCCAGTCAGTTTATCTCATTCAGCCATCCACCCATTCATTCATTCAATTTATTTGTACCAGAAATCAAACTCAGGAACTTGCTCTTGCCAGGTGGGCACTTATGCCACTGAGCTATATCCCTGGCCCTAAAACATGTCTTTTCTCCATGAAATGCGCTACAACCTTCTCACATTTGAGGAACATCAGACAGAACTGCAACACAATGCTAGGGCAACACTTTAAACAGAAAAATCGCTACCACCACCATCATTGAACAGAAATACACACATACACACACAAACATGGCACTAAATAAACCACAAGGAGCACACTTTAAGAAGCTGAAAGGAGGAGCTACAACAGGCAGGCCACATAATTCAAATTTTTACTGCACACTGAACATTTGCAAATGACCTAAAAAACACCACCAGTGTTTGTTTCAGGATTACAAATAAATGTTAACAAGTACACAAATTTACAAATGCGTACATGAATAATTAAGATTGATGGCAAATAATAAATAATTACTTAGGAAAACACCATTTCGGTGAACTTGTCCAGTGATGGTAAAAAGTACAGACAAAACATGACCCTGACACACTGATATGTGTATATACATATTTCCTCTGCTAGGGTATGCATGTATGTTGTGGGGATAAGTATATTGAACTTTAAATAAAAACCGTAATTCATTTATACATTTTTAATACTAGGAAAATTGTCTGTAAATACTGAAGTCATTTTATAATTTCATTATGATATATAAATACTTCTCAGTTATCCTACAGACTGACGATTGGTTGGTTCAGAGTTTGTAAAAGACAATGTAAACCTGTACTCTTGATGCTCACCCATGGTCCATGCATGCCTCAGCCTCCTTGCCAAGCTCCGAAGCACAAGCTGAAGTGATCTACCCTTTAAAGGGGTGACACAGTGTGCAGGCAGGCAGGCACTGGACACTCAACCAGACAGGGACCCTTGCATAGTAGAGTTTAACCTGGCCACATAAGAGAACTGCTCTTTGCCCTTGGCAAAGATAACCCTTTCCTGAGACCAGCCAGAAAGTGACAATGAGATTCAGGGATGGGGTTTTTGGGTAGATACTACTTTATCAAACAGGTGGGCAACCAATCAGCTATGTGAATGTAATAAAGCCCCAATAAAAGCTTTCATCACCTTGCTTGGGAGACCTTCTCTGATTGGAGGTACTTCTTGTGTATCGCCATATGTAAACACAAGAAGAGTATGTGTCCCGACTCCACAAAGAAAGGGTAACAGAAGCTCTACTTGGGTATTTCTTTTGGAACCTGCATGTGTGTGTCTTCCCATGGCTGAGTTTAACCTGTGTGCTTTCCCTAGAACAAAGATTGACTGCAAATGTGTTTTTAGAGCATTCCGTTGAGTCCATTAATGAGCTAGAGACCTCAAGAGTGGTTTGGGAATGCCCCTTTCCCAGCTTGCAGCCAAGTGTCAGAAGTTCAGAGGTAAGGGAAGTTCAGAGAACTGTGCTCTCACTTGGTATCCAGCCCTAACTTTTCTTTGCAAATCCTGTGCAAATCATCCAGCCATGAGCACTGAGGGCCTCCTGGAGATCACTACAACTTTAGGGAAGGTGAGCGACAAATAGGTCAGTACTCAAAGTCCTGACTCTGGGGAGCTATGTACCCAGTGCTAGACCTGGCTCTCTCAGAGGAATGTCAACTTTTACTTGCTGTGACTTTGATAATGTCCTCAGGACTGGGCATAGGCATGGCCAGCACTGGGAGGGGAAAGTCCAAAGGCTTAGTAGAGCAGCATCAGCCTCCTCATAGGCAGATTTACTGCTGAAGTCTGGGAGACTAATCTCTTCTGGGAAGAGAAAAATATTCCTGAGATTCAAAATTAGAGGCTGAATTAAGTCTCTCTGGCAAGAAAAGGCAGGAACACTCCTGAAACAAAAGTCTAAAAGAAGGATGATTTTCTCAGTTCTCTTAGCAATACATTTGGGTTAAACTCATTACACGGAAAGATGTGTTCTTGGGGCATTATTCTCTCCCAGAACCAGGAAGAGATCCCAGAACCAGGAAGAGAACTGTTTTTTAAATGGTGTTTTTTGGGGAAATGTGTGTGTGTGTGTGTGTGTGTGTGTGTGTGTGTGTGTGTGTGTGCGCATGTGTATTTTTAGAAAATTCTACAATGAATATATTTGTGCTGACTGAAAAAAACTATTTAAAAAAGTGTTAAGTATTTGTAAGACCAAGAAAACATGGATTCAGATAGATGGTGTCCTTTAAAAAACTCTCCAAGAAGCTCTAATGTTTGACTTGGGCTCCAGAAATGAATCCACTACCAGAGAACTGCTATTCCTATGGGAGGCACAGATGAGCCAAAGCACAGCCACAGCCCAGCAGCGAGCTCATTCAGTAGGAAGCACCTCCTCAGGTCTGTGGCCTCTGACTCCTGGGAGTGGGGTGTCTTCTGCCCCCAGTTACTACTGACTCTGCTGACTGTCAAGCATTTATTATGGAAAGCACAATAGTTTTTAAATTAAATTTTCTGATTAATTGCTAGAATAATGTATCAAAATCTTATCTAAATACATTTTACACACTTGATCATGTTTATGAAAAATAATTCCAATTTTATTGCCTTTTTAAGTTCAAACAGATTTATATGCAACTGTGCATATAAACCTGTTGTGCTCTTTTTCTCAAAATATTAGTTTTCAGGATAACCATTTTTCCTTTAAATATTAAAAATGTCAAGATATTTTTCTGTCCCTTTTTGCAATAATAAAAAATCTCTAGTAAAACACATCTAGGATAATATCTTGACATAATTTTTACATTAGGACTACTTAGGAGGTACTCAAAAGTGTCCATTTGATTAAAAAGATTGAATCTATTTGTAGATCCCCTAAATTGTCCTGACTTTTTTAGATTGAAGCATTATCTGGTTGAATAAATCTGGCTCTTTCCAACTAGACCCTGTATACTTCCAGTAAATCGAAGGTGCTGTTAAAAATAATTCACCTTTGAAAACAAAAAAATATTCCTTTGTATTATATATAGTATTAGGTATCATATATTTATGTCTTATGCTGTCTTTGGTTTGGAATAACACTTTACCAATGAAATTTAAATCTGCTTATCTTTCTGTTTTAAAAGACTAGCAATTCTTTCTAAAGCAACTGGAGTGTTACATATAAGCTGTTTATTGCTCTAGGCTCAAACAAAAGGCTTTTACAACTTTTAACAATATAATGGATTCTCTCAAAAAGGACTCTATTAAACATCAAGTAAAGTTTAGACTAATGACTTATGAACACTCAAGAATAAAGGAAGCTAGGCATGGTGACACACATCTTAACTCCTGCACTCTGAGAAGCTGAGATAGGAGGATGACAAATTCAAGCCCAGCCTGGACAACTTAGTGACACTGCAAGACCCTATCTCAAAGTTATTTATTTTGTGCTTTTTAAATTTACTGGTAAATTTTAGACGTGCATAACATTCATCATAGAGAATTTGTCACTGTGCATGATACGTCCTGCTTTTTTCCCCATTCCCCTCTTTCCTTGCAACCTCTCTTCTCCCCCTTATTTATAAAAGCTTTGTTTCCATTTCTTTCTTCTAGTCTTTTTTTCCCTTGTTCCTTGTTTCCTTTCCCCCTCATGAAAAGCCCTGGGTTGAATCCTCAGTACTGCGGAAAGGCTGTATAAGTAATACTTAAAGCATATTCATTTCAGATTACCTCTGGCTTAAAATTTAACAATTTTGATATCCATAAAAAGAGTATTTACCAACAAGGGATTTATTCACTTCAAATGAAAACACACCTTTCAACCACCTGGCAAGAGATTGCCTTATTGCTTCAATCCAAAAAATGCAAAGCAATAATTAATCTCCATTTATTGCTGTTCTGTTTCTGCACATTTGGACACACCAAAGTAACAACACAGTTATGACCACAAAACTCTTTTGCAATGAGTGATTTTTAACAAAAGAGTATATACATGATAAACAACGGAACAAGTACTACTGTTATTATTACATGAATATCACAAGGAAAGTAATCAAGTTCTTCAGTCTAAAAGGAACAGATTTATTGGAAAACAAAAATGCACAGTAAAAATGAACAGGCTCCAGGGCTGGGGATATAGCTCAGTGGAATAAGCGCTTGCCTAGCAAGCGCAGGGTCCTGAGTTCGATCCCCAGTACCGCAAAAAAAAAAAAAAAAAAAAAAAAAAAAAAAAAAAAA
>PVLD010000406.1:0-283506 GCA_004027595.1 Dinomys branickii | reverse complement strand
TAAATTGAGATAATTAAAATTCACCCTACAAAGTCATAGCCAAATCAGGTCAAATTCACCCTTAGAAGCAACAAAGTCATTTAAAACTGTTCCAAGTTAGAAACTGATGTGTCATGATTCAATTGTGACAGAAATAAACTATTTTTAAATCAAAGATAATTATTTGTAATTCTTTAGAGACTAGTGACCCAGAATGGTTAATGTATGGGAAAATACTTCCCAGACTATAGCAAGTGTAGTGCTCACATGTAACTAACTCCATCAAAGGTCTGAAGAAACAAGTGTTTTGCAAACGCAGTTCTCAACACTTCATGGACTTACAGCCTGGCCAAACAAAGCCTCCTAAACGCCACTGAAGCCAGCGTGGAAGCCTCCTTCTAAAAACAAGCATGGCCTTTTATTCAGACCTAAGCAAAGCTTCCTCTCTCCGGTTTGGCAGACCCAGCAAACAGACTACACAATCAGTCCTTCTGCTCACGCAAATCCTGTCCCTCTGCTCTTGGAAACAAAGCTATAGTAACAGGAAACAGTCATTCAACTCAATCCTAAAGCAATGGCTACCATTCCAACCTACTATTTCTTCTAGACAAGACACATCTCTAAGGTTTTCTGCTTTAAAGGATTTGGAAATCCTGGTAATGTAATCCTAACATGTTGGCATATTTACAGGAGCTCCTCAGACCTACTTACCCACAGGATTATTTTCTGAATATTTTGTTTTTATTAGTATGTATTTGCAGTATGTGATGATTGCATTGTGAGAAATTAGTACATGTACATAATACATCTCAATTTTTCCCTTCCCCACCAACCCCTTTTAAATTTTTTTGCCAGCATCACATTCATTTATAAATCTTTATCAAATTAATTATCATAAACACAGACTAACAGCCAGATTAACAGGCAAAAGAATATATAAAACATATGCAAAAATTATAGTAAATCAAAATATACTTTTATATACATTAGCCAGGTTGGGTTACAATTAACTTTTTTTCCCCTATAATCTTTTATTTTGCTCTTTATATATTGGGTTTTTCATATAAGAGAAATCATGCAATATTTGTGGGTCTGATTTACTTCACTTAACATTATGGTCTCAAAATATACCCATTTTCCTACAAATGACTCAAGTTTATTCTTCTTTATGGCAGAGTAGTATTCCATTGTGTATATTTCTACAATATTTTCTTTATGCGTTCATGTGTTGATAGACATAGAGGCTGCTTCCAAGATTTAGCTGTTTTGAATTGTGCTGTTATAAACATGGATATGCAAGTATCACTGTAATATGGTGTCTTTAACTGTTTGGGGAAGATTCATAAAAGGTGAATAGCTGCTACACACAGAATTTCTAAAATGGAAATTTAAGAAGAAATTAGCTATAGTCAAGTATAGGTATCTCAATAACATTTCAGCATTCCCAATGGGTTCCTTTAGATTTTGTTGGGTAAGCAAAAGATTCACCTTTAATAATATGCACTTCCTGAAATCCTTTATCCCAGAAAATAGAGTGCACACACAAAATTCATCAATGGTAGTAAAGCATACCCTTTCTACAAAACTGTACCTCAAAGGTCTAAAATTAAAATTCAGTAAGCTAAAATCTTTATGAATTCTTTATAATCCATGCTTGAAACAAAATACTAATACATCTTACATATACACAAATACATTTTCCAAAGGCAACAACTTAAACTTTTTTAACTATCCACAGAATTTGACATTCCAGATACTAAAAATGTAATCCCATGAATATTCTTTACAGAATTTCTTTTTTTAGTAAATACAAGTTCTAGAAAATAACCAGCTAAAACTATACCCCTATTGGTGAGCTTCCTAGGCAGTTTTTTAAGAACTGTAATTCCGTAATCTCAAATGCCTTCACCTCTTTCAGCAAACATGTCTATCCCCCTTGTTCTTTTCTTAAAGGAAAAACTCAATGCTCTTCTTATTGTTCATCTTTTGGGACCAATTATTCCAGACTCAAGCTTCTCCCATACTCAACATAGTTTTGTAGCAGTGACACACCTGGACCCTTGCCCTTGGAAAAGGAAACTCTACTTGCATTCTCTAGGAGTAAGCAATACAATACATCTATTACATTGCACGATCCATCAACACATTCGCAGTAGGATACCCCAATGATGAAGGCCAATATGTCATTCTGTCAGCAAGCCATCAAAACTTTTCAAAGTCTTCCTTACATCATTTTATTCAAGCTTTATTGAGACCAACGTGGGTTCAGAAAATAGGATGTTCTAGCCTCTTCCATGAAATTCTATGGGGGGGGAGAAAAAGCTCCTACTACTAATACTTTGACATCACAAGTATTCCTCATCTTATGGTAATTTCCAAAGGCATTTCAACTGGACTTCTTTCAGAAAACCACTCACTCCCTAAGGAGAAAAATGGACCTTGAAAAACAGAAATAAGTTTGCTTTACATTACAAGCTGCAGAGCCAAATGTGGAGTTAAGGAAGCTCACAGTTGTAAAGAAGAAAGCAAAGTCAGATATGGAAGTAATATTGTGTCAACCACAAATGAGCAGAATAGGATACTCCTAAGTACAGGGTGACTGTCCCAAAGTATAATAAAATGTTCAGCATCTTCTAATTCACTATATTTTGACTATACACATGATAGTATAAGCTGCCAAGATACAAAAACTCTTTGGAAAGGAGAACCTGTAGGCCAAATTGATAACTTATTTTTCTTTCTTCAAAAAGAGAACCAGGGCCTCACAGACCAAGGGTGTGGTGTCTTTTGCTGGCAATTGCAACCAACAACCTTAAAATGAACACGTAATGGACTCTCTTAAGCAAAGTTCTTGCACATGAGAAACAACTAAGTGGAATTACAACAGCAACAGAAGTCTATGTTTTCTCAATTATAAAGTCCAAATGCCTTGAAATGTAAAAGTATTTTATAACTCATTTGGCAGCAAACCCTGGTCTGACTTGAATCTAAAAATATTTCTGTAAGTCTTCATAATTCATTTAGTAACAAAACACTCACCTGAAGAGATGTGAAAATAGTCTACTCCACTGAATGTAATCATTCATTTCACTGCAAAAATATTAACATGTAATTATAGAGTAATGCCTCAGATAATCCTGAGGGTATGTTATAAAATATACCACATACATATATGAAATTTACTACCTTTCTAAAACCTGAAAAATTCTGAACTCAACATATGTCTGACCCTCAGGCTTTTGGATAAGGGATTGCAGACCTGCTACCATTATTAATATTTACCGTCATGTTAAAATACAAATCAGAACATGTCGTTCTGCTGGGTTCTCACAGAATAGAAAGCAAACTCTTTGCAAAGGTTGCCATTCAAAGCAAACCGTAACATAGGTATTACTGGCAACTTGCCAGAAATGCAGACTTGTAAGACTCAGTTTCCATCCATCAGAATCTGCATTTTCAGGACACCAAGTAATGAATGTGCACACGGACTGATTTTTCAGAAGCACTACCTTCAAGGCTAAGGTGACCTGTCCCCCTCACATGAATGAGTCCTCTGCTTCTCACCCTCACACTCCCTGTTCTCCAGCCTGTCTGCTTTCCTTCACCAGATATGAGGCACACACTTTACCCAGCTGTGTGTCACTCTGAAATGTCTTCTCCCCCGGGGATCTCTATGCTTTGCTTCCCTACTTGCTTCAGTTCTAATCATCATCTGAAAAGTTCAAAATTCACAATATTCTATATTTTCCTTTGAATTTATCATAATCTAAAACAATGTATGTTCAACCAGTTTATGTTGTTTCTCTTTCTCTCGCTCTACTACAAGGATAAGGGAAGGAATTCTTGTGTTTTTCCAAAATACTATATTCTTAGTGCCCAGAATGGCAATTTTCAGTGTGGTCTGTGGACCCTTGTGGGTCACCGAGAATTTCAAGAAGGATCGAGGATCCAAAAAGTTAAAACTATTTCTATATTTGCCTTTCTCACCGTAGTTATTGTAGTTATTTCTCACTGTAGCGAAGTTATTTGCCTTTCTCACCACCTTGGGGGTGCAGAAGTGACGGTGAGTAAACTGCTGGCACCTCACCACACAACACACCATTACTTGCTACCAACAGGATTAATGACAACTGTATTTCTTCACCATCACACATTCATAGTTAAAAAAAATAATAATGTCTAGGTCATCTAGGAATATCCTTGATGATGCAGTTAAAAAAAACTAATGTCTTTGTTAAATCTTGACCCTTGGGCAAGCACCTTATTAATAGTCTGTGTGACAAGGGTGCACGAGACACATCACAGTAGACTAAGTGTGAAGGTTATCTTTAAGAAAAGCATGTGTGAGCTAAGAGTTGGGTGCTGAAAGCTGCAAATTTCATAAACACCATTTCACTTGGAAGAATGACAAACTATGACTGATCGACACGGGTATGATAGATATTTTCTCGAAAATGAACAAAGTGAGCTTGTCACTTCAATGAAAATAACTGACAGTATTTATTGCCAGTCATGAAATTCATGCTTTCAAGTAACAATTAGAATTTGGGGAAATTTTTATCCACCGCGCATCTGACAGATTGTTAATACTTAAAGACCTCTCCAATGAGATCAATGGTGGTATTAAAGAATATGATTTTAAATATTTATATAATGAAATGTGTTAACCTTAGAAGATTTGCTTAGGTCAACTAATCTTCTGAAATGACTATGGCATGACAGTATAATAGCATATATTGGTAAAAGAGACAGACAAATACAACACAGACTGATGGATTTTAATGCAAGAGTATAAAATACTCACGGATATGATTTGAGTCTACAGTGCAAATGACCTTTAAGAAACTATCAGTTGTTTCCAGGAGTGGTGATGCACACCTGTAATCCCAGCACACAGGACACTGAGACAGAAAAACTAGCCTGAGTTTGATGCCAGCGTGTGCCTTATAGACAGACTCTATCTCAAAAAAGAAAAAAAAAATGTATCTATATACACACACACACACACACACACATTTATTTTTAAGGGTCTCTCTAAGCTGCCCAAGTGGTACTCAGACTTGTAACCCCACTGCCTCAACCTTCCAGAGTGCTGTACTGGAATTGTGTGCACCACACCTAGCTTGCTCTTCTCAGTATTTTTAAAAATATTTTTAAATGTAGTTAGATTTCATAAAATATGCTATTTATGCTAACATGTCATAGGTTTAGTTTTTTAATTAACAGTTTTTTTAAACTTCTCAATTTTCGTTTTAAATACAGTTAAAAGCACTACACATAATTCACATAAACAAATAATCCACAGGGTTCTCAACACTATTTAAGAGTATGAGATTAAAAACTTTGAGACCCACTAGCCTACAATAATACCTACTACATAACAGTAAATTTTGTTGAACTGAATACTTACAATGTGCTTGTTCTTACTAAATTTTATAATTACTATTTTGTTTGTGCCTCAAAACCTTATTAACTATGCCTACTATTATAATTTTAAAGTACCTGAGATCAAGGCACAAAACATGGCTTAAAGTCCCCAACAGCAGAGTTAGTAGTTAACTCAGATCTCATGGCTCCAGATCTCACACATACAACTGCTACTGATACAGTAATCTAATAAAGAGATGCTAAGTTAGAAATGAGACTAACAGTACAAATTCAGGTGACTACAACTAATAATAGCAAACCAATATGAAGGAGCCAAAATCCAAAGTCAAATGACTTGGGGACTAATGGGAGAAAAATCTAAGGATGCTCATGTGAGCAGAATAAAAGCCAGGAAAACCATTCATAGGTAGATGCTGATGTTTAAAGAAGTGTTTTTCAGGTATCCACAAGAGTCATCACTAAGCTAAAGAAGGGACACAACCCAAGGTATCTAGTTCCAGACTAGCTTCCAAGACAGCAGAGACGAGCTGGTATCCCTTATGTTCAGGTCCATTCATGATGCTATTAAAGTACTGTCACTATTGGTTTCCTTGTAGTTCTAATTTGAGTATAAGCCACACTGAAATTTTTAGGATGTTCTCTGGTTCCGAAATGTAAACAAACTGCCCACCTTATTAAATTTTCAAGTCTGAAAAGTGCTTCCTTTTAGGCCTGCACAGGATAATAACCTCACATTTCATTACCTTAATTGGCTTAATGACAAAGGACATTTACTGTCTACATTTTATGAAACAGTCCTATACGGTGAAGAATAGCAACCCCTTCCCAACTTCAAATTCTCCTAAGCTAAAAATTCTCACTGGAATATGTAGGTATATGTTGTACAATCTTGAAATTTCCACTTATAATACTTAAACTATGAATCACTTCTGTTGGGAGTGATGTGAAAATGAGTGATCCAATATGGGGAAGAAAAAGGGTGAAGAGGGTGCCGAGCAGTAGTCATAGTTCTGCAGCACTCAGGTAAACAAAGTTGGGACAAAGAAAATGAGATCTTGAAGCTATTCTTACTCTATTAGCAAAGAGGCTGGAAAGCCATAAGGTCAGGTTATTAGACTGCTTATGTATGTGTAGTGTGTTTAGTGTTGAAGCTAAGAAATATCATGTGAGGACTTTAGCCACGTAACCCCTTAGAGAGAAAGTTGGAAAAATTATGACTCAGTTATATAACTGGAAGACTGGGAATAGGAAAACATACCTCTTAGTATGCATAAAATCTGCAACAATGCAAAAAAATATACTTATAAGTACATCTGCAAAAGTTTAGAGGAAGGAGATCCTTAAAAGTTCCTAATATGCAAGCGATGATAAATGATCACAGATACTCTTTTTTTTCTAGTATTCTATTATCATTTTGTATCAGTAAATATACAAAGAAAATGATCAGGGTTTTCACAGCTTTACTAATGACCCAGAGTCACTCTAACACTGTTTTCACCTTGAATCCCTTCAGTTCAACAACAAATTCTTCCGCATGGGGTCACTGAAGTAAAAGCCTTAAGGTTAGAAAGAAAATGCTTAATAGAATGATTAAGCTCACTGGTATTTTGCACAGCTGAATGGGCTTTCATCCAGCCTCTCTGCTTCCTTCTTACCAGATCGTGCTCCAACATATGGTACACAGAACTATAGTGACTCAACATTTTGCTAGATTGTAAAACAGAAAACATGCATATAAAACAGAGTTATTAACTGTTTTAGATTCCACAGAACAGTGTGGTTTTCTTGCATAGTGGACTAACTCAGGCTGCTGGAAGTCCAGCCACAAAACATTTTTCTTAGAAGTGCTGAAACCTGGAGCAGAAGCTGACAAAATACACATCAAAGTCAGGGACACTATTGGCAGAAACGAAGTCCAGTGATATTTCTAACAAGTAAGACCCCAAAGAAAGAAATGCCAAAGATGAAGAAAGCCTGGGAGTTTCCCATCTAGGAACTGAGGAAAAAGAATTATGCATTTTCTGCCAGTCTGATGTATGTTTCAAGACTATAATGTCCTGCTACACTTTGTACCACTAGGCCTGGCAACACAGAACATTGGTGAAATGTGTGTGTATAGGGGTTATAGAAACTTGCTTGCACTAGGGCTTCCAAATGTGAATCTGATCTCGGGCAAGTCACTTAGACAAATGAATAGTAGCTGTTATTACTAACACTTGCTCAAAATTTCTTAATTTGATTCATGAGTTACCTGACATTGAAGAAATTTTCAATGAAATACATGTAGACATGACTGGATTTTCACACAAAATTTTCAGATGCTATAACCTAAACTGTTACAGAGTAACATTCCTTTTTGTCATTTTATAATGAACATTTCCTCATAAAGTCCTCGCATTTTCCACAGGATGAAAGGTAAACAGAGTAAACAACAAAAGTAGGTATGACAATCAAACACATATACACACACAGACAAAATCAAGCATGGGACACAGTGAAAAAATCAGTATTGGTTAAAACTGTATGAAGAAATGTGTGGGCTAAAGTAAGACAAGGGACCTCGTAGCTGTGTTCTTATGTGAACATAACTAAAACAATACTCTTCCCAGCTAATGGAAATTAGGGACAAAGATATAAATAGAATGAATAGCTGGAAGACCTACAATATCTGTAAACAGAATACAAGACATCATAAAGAACTTGCTAAAATGTTCTTATTTTAAAAATAGCACTTCTTTTGTTCCCATTTCCACCTCAGGACTCAGAATACTTTGTCTATGTCACACACACTGCACACAGCAAGTGCTGTAGTCCAATATGCTTGCCAAAATGAAAAGGTGGATTATTAGCTGGTTCTGATACATCTAAATAGTCATCTTTTGTTTATCTCCAAACTTCAGGTATCAGCTTTCTAATAAGCAGTACTATTTGTAATTCAAAAAGCAGACTGAGTGATTTATGTCATGCAGCTATGAACAAGCATTTTGTCTAAAATACTGTCTGCATGGGGCATTGACTAACATTGTGAGAATGCCCTGCAAGATGCTGAGCGCTAGGGACTGGAAAACACAAGGTCATCGCCATGGGAAAATGAAGGAAGAGTTATCTGATTCAAACCAACATCATGCACAGAGAAAGTAAAGCAGTGGAAAATCATTTTCATGTTCCTTTATCAGTCTCTAAGAGACAATTATTCATCATTAATGTCTTTTAAAATTATAGTAACAGCATAACAAAAATAAATGAATTTTTATAGTTCACAACTGAAAATTAGGTTAAATTATACTTTCTCATCAATGTTTAAATATTTAGTACACTCTTAAAAGTTAATCAAACTATGCCAGTAGTATACATTTTCTTGGCAACAATGAAATGTTCAAAACTAAATGTACAATATAATTTCACCCACATTATCAATATATACATGTATCTGAGGCTACTTTCTTTTATTTATGTACAACACATAAGAAATAAATAACTTCAATAACTTGAATTTTCAATATATTTGCATGTAATTTTTTAAACAAAATTCTCTTACTTTTCTTTGGAAACAGGCTAAAAGAAATGACAAAAACATCACACAGCACAGTGACCCAAGCTGGACCCCTACTGGGTTATCTATTCTAGCAATCTTGCCTAATAGGCAGGAAATTCTATTGATTAATAAATGTAGTATCTTCTGAAAGCATAAAAAATTCTCAGGAAACCACTGAGGGCAAACAAATGCATATTATTAATATCACCATTATATTCCTCTCCTGCTCAGTGGTAAAAAGCTAATACAGGGCTGGGGATACATAGCTCAGTGGCACAGTGCCTGCTTGGCAAGCGCAAGGTCCGGAGTTTGACTCCCAGTACCAAAAAAAAAAAAAAGCTAATTAGGAGGCTAAATTAGTAATTAAAAATATATACTATACATTCATAGTAAAAATCAAGTGTCCCAGTGTTCTCTCTAAAAGGAGTAAATAAAACAGTTATTAAGTGTTTTATATTCTACAGAACAGTGTGGAATCTAGGAGAAGGGTTTAGTCTGTTTTCTGAGCCACTTTCATTTCTGCAAGTTTTTCCCTCAATTTTTCATTTTGAAAATATCCAAGCCTATAAAAAGAAAAAGCTGAAAAAGAGCACAAGTGTATCACTACGTCCTCCATGTAACTTTACTATTAACGTTCTGTCCTACTGACACTGCCTCCTTCCTCTTCTATCTGTTAAGGGCCTCAATCACTCCATGCTCTTTCAAGCATGACACATTTCACCCACAAATAGTTCAGCCTGGATCACTTAAAATGAGACCCTCTCCTACATAACCACAAAACGGTATCATACCAAAGACATTAATTTCTTGGAAAAACTATCAACCCATTTACTACCCAGGGCCATACACCATTTTTATATACATTTTAACTCATTTATGGATAACTTACAGATATAAGAATAAAAGGATAAACATGGAAATGGTTGAAACCCCAGCTACAAAGAGGCTAGGACAGGAGTTCAAGTTCAAGGCTAGCTAGGCAAAACAGTGAGACCCTGTATCGAAACCAAACACAGGCAAACAAAAAAGGATACTGAAAAAGAACATGTTAGAAATTTTAATAAAAATGTAAACACAAAGGCTCAACTTTTATTCCATATTGTTCTGTTTTGAAGGCATTCACCTAAAATAGGCAGCATTCTTTGAATACTCACCCACTGTCATTTATGAACTGGGGACATGTTCATTTTGTAAATAATGATTACAGGTTTCAAATACTGTAATGTACATCTAGCTTACAGAAAATAGATTGTGGCTTGTCATTGCTTCTTATTCTTTTTCTTGTACTTGCACTGTCAAAATTAAATCAAGATTCCAGAATCTGATAAGCATGATAGCAGAGACCTGTAGTCTGTGCTACTCTGTAGGTGACTGAGCCCACAAGTCTGAGACCAGCCTGGGCAAAACAGTGAGGCCGCCATCTTCAAAAAAAAAGTTCCAAAATGTCAAAAGCATCTTCACTGACTTAGTTTATCATTATTTTTAGCTATTCCCCTTACCCTACATCTTTAAAACAGAATACTTTTGAAAATTTAGGCAGCTCAAAAATTTTCTTCAAACAGGGTCATCTTTTTGGTCCATAATTATAAAACATTTTCATTTTCAGGTTGATAAACAATTAAGATGATTGATAGATGTATTCATTTCTATGTCATCTCTTTCCCTTTTATCACTTTTGTACAAACGCCTATCTTCTGCACTTGTCCACTACAGAACTATATCAAATACATCTTAATACACAAACATGAGAGACAAAAATACTGTCAATTGTACTAACAGTAAAATGTATGGCTCAGATTCTTGCTGCAAAACAGGAGTCAACAGAATCCTTCCCATGGAATGACAAGCTAGTTTGAATGCCGTGTTTCCTTTTATCCCTACCACACATACTGTCCACCGTAAGTCAGTTCTTGAGTTTGATAAAAGTCACCTAAGACAGTGGGTTGGCAAACTTCTGTGAAGTGTCAGACAGTAAATACTGGAGCCTTAACAGACCAAGCCCTTTCTACCTCAAGCACTTACCTGTGCTACCGTGGTGAAAAAGTAGCTACATACAGTAAGTAAGTGAGTGGGCTTTTTCTAATATGACTGGCTTTTCTGCCCCAGGCTTACAATATCATCTGATAATCTATATTGAGATTTCTGCTATATGATCAATTTAACTATCACCATTACAGTCTATAGTGCTCTTATGTGGTCATATTCTGCTTTAATGATTACAAAAACATCTTCTTCTGTTAAAGGATTTTTCTTTGCCAGCACAGGCTGAAAGTCAGTAATTCTAAATTTCCAATTGTGTTTGAATAAGTGTGTTACATGAAAACAAAACAGTTTTTAAATGGTGAAAGTGAGGAAATATTAACTACCTTGATTTGATCCTTATACACAGTATACATGTATAAAATATGTACAATTAATTATTTTTCAAAAACTTAAAATGACAAGGATTATGTCTCTGGGCTTCTTCTACACCTTCTTGCAGATATATACTTTGGTAACACAATAAGAAAACCTAAGAAGGACACGATAGTGACCATGTATTTTGTAACTACAACATTCTTCTGTCTTCCTGTTATTTTAGTGCTTTTTCTTTCAAAATAATTTTTTTAAGAAGACTGAATAATTCTTAGGATGATGAAGTAGCAAAATATTTCAACTCTTAAGATTACTAAAATTCTTTAATGTAAGTTAGATTTATAAAGGAACCTATGTAGCAACCATTAGACATATGACTTTTGTTTTTTAAAAAGTAAATTTTCCTATGTTCTTTAGAAGACTTTATAATAACAAATAAAAGTAATGAAATACCAATCTTCACAAACGGTTATAACTATTTAAGGACTCTGATAGTATATCAAGTTCAAATATTCTTCAGATACTCTCATGTAAAAAATGGTCTCTAGTCTTGCTTTTTGATCCAGGAGCCAATCAAGGATCATGCATTGCTTTTGGATATGATGCTTCCCTAGTTTTTAACTTAAGAGTATTTCTTGCTCTTCTACCTTTTAAATTTTTTTCATGACATTTTAAAAAAAATCTGGACCAGTTATCTTGTAGAATGTCTATATTCTGTGTTTCTGTGATTATCTATCCAGGACTTAGATCAGGACCGCTACACAATTTGCAAATCTTTTGTTCAAAAACTAAGAATTCCAAGATGGCAGCAGCAGAGCATTAAGAGTGGAATCCCTTTGAGGATGGAGCTGTCAGTGACTGTACACATGCTGCATGCTCTGATTCAGGTTAAACATTTTTGTCAGTCTATTAGGTGACACTTCATGCTTCTCATTGCATCACATTAAAAAATAGACCATTTTGTAAAAACCTAATACCAGGGCTCAAGTTTACCTCCATCCAGTTCTAGTTTATTATTACTTTTGGGTCTTTTTATACTTATACTTGTCAAAATACAGTAAAGATTCCAGATTTTAAACAAATCTTTAATAAACTGGTAGTGTACCCCACAGTTAGCAATACATAACCATTTTAAATCCTACTTAGCATACCATCACTTATCCTTCCAGACTGACCAAATCAATAATGTTTTCAAAATAAGCTGGAAATCAAAATGACAGCCAAAACATTAGTGAATCAAAAGAAAAAAATCAGATAAATCTCATTCATTTATCCACCCATCAAATATATATTAACTGCTAACTATGGATGAGACCTACTGCTCAATTTTTTTAAATGAATAAGGCGTGGTCCCTACATTTGAGAATTTCATAGCTTGGGGTTCAAGACTGAAATGAAATAATCACAGTGCTGTGTGAGAAATGCAGTATAGAGTTGCTAATGCACGCCTAAAGGAGAGTCAATTTCAAGCTCAGGCTTTATCATTTGCTAAATCTGATGAAAATCTAGCATGTTTTACATATGATTCAGTGGGATTACAACGAAAGAACAAGTACTTTGGAAACAAAATTAAAAGTGTTATAGGAAAATGGGAGGTATTATTATCAATTATAATAATTTGTTTTAATACTTTCACAAAGAACATTTTCTTTGATAAAATGCTCATAAGCAGTGGAAAGTTTTCTCGATTTTATGCTAAATACTTACTTTAAAAGAATAAAAGATCAACTTATTACTATGATTGAAACAAGTAGGGAATGGAGGACTGGGTACTTCTTTCATCTAGGAACCCTGTCTATTGACAGGTTCTTGTCACTGTAGCAAAGTAATATATGAGATGTACACAGGATTAATATGGCACATTTCGGTACAGTAATTTTATGCCAAGATTTAAAATTTTGGAAATTTAGTATTTAATAGCTGACTCTTTTCTGTGGGGGAAAGAGAAGTTGTAAAATGCCCTGAGAATAGAAATATGGAGGTACAAAGAAACAACTGAAATCACGGGCATGTTTATGGTATTAGATTATTGTTCTTTGGTCAAGCCTAAGTGAAAGTAAAATTTAATACTCTGAGAAAATGATTAGCAAGTAACATTGACTATGATCTCTGCTTTGACCAGACACCAAGACGAGTGTGAAGGACTCAACAGCAACCCAAAAGAAAGAAAAACGTTTTGCTCTAGGAATCAATGTTTGGTCTGTTTACTTGAAAAGTAAAACACATGACAAACTGCCATTATCACTTCAATTTCCTGCAGCAACTGCATTTGATCAAATATCTGGACTTTAAACACAACATTAAGGTCTACTCTGCCACTGAGAACGGCCCATAATACAAAACTATTCAAAGTCCTGTTTTTTGTTTGTTTGTCTGTCTGTTTGTTCTCTGGTACTGGGGATTGAATCCTGGGCTTTGCACATGCTAGGCAAGTGATCTACCACTGAGCTACATAACTAGACCTTTTTAAATGTTACTTTTGACACAGGATTTCTCAAAGTTGCCCAGGCTGGTGGAACTTGGTATCTTCCCGCCTCAGCCTCTAAGGCAGCTGAGATCATTGGTATATGCCACCACATCCAGCATCACTGTGGGTTTTTACACATGAAATTTTATAATCTTTATCTGCCTTTACAGAATTATGACATTAAAATTCTTAAAACTAGAACATGTATCACTGGTTAAAAACAAGAATTAAGAAGAATTAAGTTTAAAATACAACTAGAAGTACAAATGTTTTTTAAAAAGAAAAATTCAAATGACATACATATACCAGCTTTCCTAACAGTGATAAGGATGTTATGTTATTCTTCAACCATAACTAATAAGTCAATAATAATTAGCAGCAGTCAGCTAAAAAGCATAAAATGTAAGTTTTAAATGAGATTGTTGTGGGCTTGCAAATGAATCTAATCCTTCATATTTACGATTATGCTCGTAAATCTCAATTTTCTTTTACTGTTACTGTATATAAAGAAATACTTGAATAGAAACTATAATAAAACTATCATTCTTGTGGTGATTTCAGTAATTCAACTGTGAAGAAAAGAATTGCAAATTTACAAATTGCTTAAAACTTCCATAAAGATGATTTTAAAAATTGCCTTAGCTTTAAAAGTTGGCCAGCTGAGCGTGGTGGCACATGCCTGTAATCCCAGCACTTGAGAGGCTGAGGCAGAAGGATCATTGCGAGTTCAAGACCAGCCTAAGCTGCAAAGTGAGCTCAAAGCCAGCCTGAACTGCACAGCGAGATTCTGCCTCAAAAAGACAAAACAAAAAAAAGTTGGTCAGATTTTGTACTACATATATATAGTATGTACATATATAGTATAGTATATAGTATATTTCATATATATATATATATATATATATATATATATATATAAATTCTGGCAAAATGCGGAAACCAAATTAGAGACAGGTGCCATTGTCAATAACTTTTCATTTCATGATGATATGAAATAACATATTAAAAATGGCCAAATTATGGAGCAGAGTGTCAAATTCACATAATTCTTAACTTACAGTATTCAATAAAATTCCACACCATTTGTGAACCTCAAATCTTAATCCCACCCATTTACTCTCCTTTGCTTTGGATGACAAGTATAAAAACCAGGGTAAGGTTAGGTCACTTTTTTCAAACCGATATATTTGAGCAGTTTAAAATATAAAGCTATACTGCTGAAAATATTGGCCCCATTGTTTTTTCCATTTTCAATAGTTTCTTAAAATTTAATTATGGGGAAAAAGCAACTGGAAATGGGCACAATTGAAAGCACAATCATTTTATCAAGAGAAAAAATAACAAAAGCACTTTAAAAATAAAAAAAAGTAAAAGCTGAAAATCTTTAGTACATAAAGATGCCAGTGAACCAATTAGCCATGTGTGCTGTATGAATTATATATCTTCTCTGACCAGTGTTTCGTAAGATGTTTTCAGTTCAGAAATTAATTTAGCTTAAATTCAATGAAATTACTCAACATGAAAGTGATTATGTTGTTCAAGCATTTAAAAACAGACCCTGTACTAAATACCCTGCACTGGACAGCAACCTGCAAGTGGACAGTGCACTCCTCACAAAGGACAAGGCTAGCTAACAAAGGAAGTTTCCAGGCGCAGCTGCCCACAAGACTCGTTTATTATGTAAGCACAGTAGCAAGTACATGTAACAACTGTTTTTAAAAAGAGTTTGAAGGATTCTTTCTTTAAATATAACAGATTCTTCACAAACCTTCCTATGAATAGTGAAAAAAACAGTACTTTTACAAATCTGACTCAGATTTCAACAGAAATTTTCTTTTACTGTTCATATTCCATGACATACCTTTGCTTCTTCTGCTTGAGGACTTTTATGATAAAGCTGATAAAAATCAGAAGGCTACATACAGATGTACCAATGCTACAGCTCTCAAAAGTACTGCATACACTTTCCTCTGTCTTCTGTGAACATGTATCTCCTTCTATTCTTTCACAAAGCAATAAAAAATATAAAGGATCCTTACCAACCTCAACATAGCCTCTGTATCTTCCCTTTCCCTGTCAACAATGTCAACAGTAAACACGCGACACAGTACTAAGTATTAAATATTTGGGGTGAAAAGGAAGCCTAATGCAATTAACATTATGATGGGACAGATTCCTGTTGTCCTTCATTTTTATGCACTCGTAAATCTCACAATTAGAATTATGAATTCCTTACCAAAATTAGAAATTCCAAACTATGTTCCAACTACATCTTCTTGTTTTTAAGTAGAAAATAAAATGATTTAGAAAAATTATTAATGGCCAATTCTCTTATGCCAACACTTTAAGATGTCTAGAAACTACGTATATAGATTGTATGTCTCATAAATCTTAACATTTTCTTTAAATAGTGTTTAAAAGGTCAGTGGAGTGAAGAGAGGCAGCTCTTTCTATCATACAGATCCCTGTGTGCTTTCAAAATAACCTTAAGATCTCCAGCAAAGAATCCTGACTCCTATACTGCAGTACTTTTCAAAATGTTAAACTGAAGTTCATCAACTTTAAGATGTTCTGACTCAAGCCTCTAGAAATCTAGACCTTGGCACTTCCATAAATATTCAGATGTTCCTTCTTAAATTTTGCCAAATTTACTTAAGCGGAGGAAAAACAGGAAATAGGTTGGCAAGTGCCATCTTGTGGATTTCTTAGAAAATGTTTTCATCCTATTTAGAATAATTCCAGGAGCAAATAATTATAAATGTTTAATGTAACATGCTCAGTAATCACAATGTTACTATAATTCAAATCAAAAGGTTAATTTCCCAAGGTCCAGCTGTCAATAACTGTAATAAATTACATTCGTGGATTTGAGTTAGATCCTCCTAAAGAATTTGAAATACTTACAGTCAAACCATCACAGTTGATCCTTACATTACCCTCAGGGGTTAGGCTGGAGAGATACACAGTATTATCAATGAAGTTTGAAAATCCGATATAGTAAAGCAATTTGTAAAAGAATCTAATCAGTGAAGTCAGAATAATTCTCCTGTATCGGTATAGACAAAGCTATAATATACTTCACCTTGAGAAAAAAAAAGCCCTGTGTTTTTTAGGAAAACTAAACCAAAAACATAATGAGAATTCTAAAATCCAGTAGAATTAGTGAATGGATACACCCACAAGTACACTGTGTGTATTTATCTACTAGTTAAAAGTTTAGAGCCTGAGTTGAGGTGTGCAGTACATAAAGAAGAAACAAAAGAATAACAGAGCCAGCACGGTGGTGCAGGCCTGTACTCCCAGCATTTTGGCAGGCTGAGGCAGGAACACTGCAAGTTCAAGTCCCACCTGAGCAACTCAAAATAAAAAGGAGTTGGGATATAGCTCAGTGATAGAACACCCCTGAGGTCGATACCCGTAACAAAATAAAAAATGACTAATAGAACATAAAATAGACCAGAATCACAAAGTACATACAACTCTCTGCAGACTTTATAAATAATGACTTTATTAATTCATGTAATATTAAAGAATATTAATATTCAAGAATTACCCAGCACTGCCATTTATACAGAATTCTGAATCATATCATTGTCCCTTATTCAAACACTGTTTTACAGAGGTAAGAGAAGCTGCTTTTGTTCCATTTTTTAGGTTAAAGAATCAGAAACAATTTTTGAGAACCTCATGAAGACTAAATATTTACATGAGAAAGATTTTATACAGATGTACTGTCTTCGTATACCTGGTCACTGCCAGCCATTTCACCTTATCCAGGATAAGAGAAAGGGAGGGGTGACTTAATATTCATGATGGTGGTCTAAACTGTGGAAGACCAACTCCAAGTACCCGCTGAAGAGTGCTATACCATGCCAGGACAGGTGACCTCCCCAGTGTGGGTAAAACTGGGCCATAAAAAGTGATACCAAACACGAGTAGGTAAAATGCATGCTATCTCCTTGAATTCGTCCCTATTCAACAGGTACAACTGGGCATAGGAGAAAAAATATCATGTATGGTTAACTATCTTTGACCCTAACTGTACCTCAGTAACAGAAATCTTCAACTCACTGGCTTCCCTCTCTCTCTGTCCAACTCACGCTTCATCTTTAGTACAATCTTATCCACCTGGACACCACCATGAAAGATTAGTACCAGGTGTCAGATTTTCCATTTCTACAGTAGCGCTCTTGCAGCCAGAGTTTCACCAAGCAGTGGCCCACAGCTGCCTCGCGGCCAGCCCAGAGATGTGTTTGCTTTGGCCTACATGGTGTTTCCTTAACAGGCCAAGTCGTCCAGCTTCACGTGCGGGAATCCCTCAACATTCCCTATTGTCTTTGTCACCTATCTGCCTACTGTAAACATCCGACCTACAGCCCTTGTTTACATTTTTTCTAAGTCCCTCATTTTTTCTTCTGAGTTCTTTTTCCTGACCCACTTTCTCTGAAATAAAAGGGAAATCACACAATGGTCATGTTTATGATATATGAAGCAATAACTCCTTGAGGACTCTTCCCAAATTTTCTTCTAAAATGGTGCTTACTCCCAATTGTGCTACAGGCTGATGCAGCAAGGCCTTGAGAATTATAATCATCTTTTTGATCCGTGGTTTTACATGTACAATTGAGGGAAGCAGCGGATGATGGTGCAAGCATGTAATCCCAGCTCATGTAGGAGGGTCCCAACTTTGGGGACAGCTGGGGGACTCCTGGCAAAAACCTACTACAAAATAAAATATAAACCTAGGCTGAGGCAGGAGGAGGCTTGGCTTGAGCAACTTAGAGACTCAGTAAGACCCTACCTCAAAATGAAAAATGAGGCAGTGATTTAGCTCAGTGTGAAAGTCCTGCAAAATTAATTAAAATAAAATATTAAAAGGCCTAGGGATGTAGTTCAGTGGTAGAGCAACCCAGCGTTCAGGTCCCGGTACAGAAGGGGTAATAATGTGGGCAGGCCTGTCTGTTAAAAGAACTGAGGAGAGCTGTGTTATGATTTAACTGTCTCCAGGGATGAAAGGGGAAAAAAGATACTTGGAAGGAAAAAGAGGGCATTATTTTTGCCAAATTTTAGTTAAGAATCTTGTCTACAATCTCCATCTGTTTAATAAAATCAGCAGAGCATTCCACTTTGCAAGTGTTGTCAACGATTTTCTTTCTTAGTGCTTTATAAGTACATTATTTAGGATATACTAATACATTTAGTTGCTCTGCAACTATACAATAGTATTCTATAGAAGCTTGCTCAGGAGAATCTTTTAGAACAGGATACTAGACAATGAAATGCAAAACCTATTGAATATCATTAAGTTCTTTAGAAATTGTATTTGAGTGATAAATATTGTATAAATATACCAGTTCACACAAGTTTACAGCATTATCGAAGTAGTATTTTTTAATTCTGAAAGTTTCAGATTGCTCTAATTTAGAGACACAAATTTCATTTGCCTTATCACAATCTAAGTTTCAAAAAGTACTGCTCAATAGTAATTTCAAAACCTACTGCATTTTCTTCATAATAGTATGTAAAATTAATAAAAATCATAGTCTCTCAATCTAAGGATAATTTTTAAAATCTAGTTTAATTGTATAACCACAGGCCTGTTTAAGTTTTCAAACAAAATATGTCAATTACAAAACTGTATCTTGCCATCTAATTTTTATGACAGCTGAAAACAATATATTAAACATTTTATGCTTATTTTAAAAGTGTCCTTTGTTGTGAGAAAATTACTTTGGGACAGATCTTTTAAAAATTACCTAGGGCTAGGAATATAGCTCAGTTGCACAGCACCTTCCTGGCAAGGGTGAGGCCCTGAGTTCAATTCCCAGTACCAAAATATTAATAATAATTATTGTTATTATCTAATCCTTGTGTACTTAAAATACATCAGTTTTCCTTCTTCCCCTGATAATGGGAAACAGCTTACTACAAGATCAGAAAATGTTGACATTTTCTGTTGACATTTCTATCAACTTTTAATTAATTAAAAATCATTTCAAAACTAGATATGAAAATTTCAAATATCTCTGTCTCCCCAGGGTTGATTATTAGACTTGAAACACAAGCTAAAAGGAGAAAAGTCTTGATTATGAGAGTGAAATATCTGAAGGCATCACGAGGTCTGACCTCAAAGGAGCAAGTCCTGGGGCTGGAATGTGCAATCACCGATCGCTGCTTCCTCCTCCCGCTCCTCCTGAAGCCCGGGTGGGTGCGTGTGGAGGGGCGAGGAGGGAGAGGCAGAAGAGGAGAGAAGGGGCTGGGGACAAAGCAGGGAGCGAGAAGAGAGCACGAGCTCCTCCCTCTGGACAGACCTAGGAAGAGGAGGTGGGGCGGCATAAGAAAGGCTTGTTGCCCTCCAGGCAACTACCGTGCTTCCTTCCACCTGTCTGGAAAGTACAGGCCTCAAAGTGTTGTACAAGTCTCCTTACTATGTGGCAACGGCTGTTTTCTCATTTTTTACTATACCATTAATCCATTTTATCCCTTTTCCTTCTGAAATAATTCATTCTTTTAACTTCAATTAAAAGAATGAACTTTTAACTTCAACTGAAAGAATGAAAGACAAGGCCAGAGAATCGTTTCACATTCAAAGAATGTTAACTTCAAAGTCTCTGGATAACTTTTAATCATTATGATAAGAAACAAAATAAATAATGAGTTGTGTTTAATGGGTCTCTTGCTACATATGTGTGTGTGTGTGTGTGTGTGTGTGTGTGTGTGTATTTTTATAACATCCCAATGTGGGGCAGTGAACAAATGCAATCCTAAAACTTAACTATCAGACATGGAAAAGTCAATTTTTCACAATAAAATATTATAAGCAATATATAAAATATCCTATAAGCCACCAAGTTTATCTTTTTTTTAGTAGTCACCATTTAACAGCAGCACATTCCTGAAATCAGTCAGTGCAGTTTTCTGGTCCACTTCTTAGTGACTTCTAGTTAGCAACACTAAAAACTTACAGGCCACTTTATAAGCACTGTAGAAGACTAATCCTCAAGCGTCCCGTGAATTTGGCCAGCCTACCAAAAATATCAGATATAGACTTGAATAAAAGGAGTTCCCTTCACCATCTTCCTGCTAACAGCCTAGAAAATTCTAGAAAAACAGAAAAGAGACATCAAGCCAGAAGCTTTTATCCTTTTTCTGACCTTTCAGCAAGCTCTCCCAGGACAGACCTTTCCAACTAAACACTAGGCCCATGCCAACATTCAAGGGGCCAAAAGTTCACCCTGGACTAACAATCCCTGTTTTTACAGCTACTATTTTGTGTCCTTTCTCCTCTGCTCTGAAGTGTAAAGATGCTGTTACAGGACATAAATCAGAATAAATCCAAACATACTTTTACCACAGACTTTTGGAAAAAGCCATGCTGAGAAAAGCAATCAATTCCACAGCAATGGATATATCTGCCCTCAACAAGCAACAATATTGCAGGAATATATGGATTTCTGCCCTCGAAGACAAAAAAATAAAATCCTGGGCAACAAAAACAATACATGAGACATTTTAATATATAAACTATTGCTAACTCAGTTAAGGCACTATGAAGTAATATAAAAACTTAGTGGTTTATATTTTTACTCTGGACACTTAAACTATAGACAGACCATAGTTTAAGAGCTCTTTTATTCACTTAACAAATGTTTTGAGCACTAAAATGTGTGAAGCACAGTTCTAAGTACCATAAAGACTACAGAAATCAGAGGGACATGAACCTGAAGGAAACTATCTGCCTAGAGAGGAGGAAAAAGACAAAATCTATAAATACTATGAAGGAATGCATTAACAAACACTACTGGAGCCTCACAGACCACCGACAAGAACTCAGAAAATCAAGGGATTCCTTTTAGTGAGTGGCAGGAGTGGAGAGAGTTGAAAATAAACTAACAGGTGTGAAGGCCTTGCAGCGGTCACCTGCAAGAATTAGCAGATGACTGGGTATCAGAGCCAAGAGACAAAGGCTAGGAGAATGAGCACTCCAGCTCTGGGAATGCAACAGGCTGTCTGAAGTGTGCATGTGAAATTCAGCTAGAGATTTAAAGCCTATGGAAGACAGAGCTGGTGAGAGATAGGAGTCATCCACGAGGGCTTTTTTTGGGGGGAGAAGGGGTATTGGGAATGGAATTCAGGACCTTGCACTTGCCAGACAGGCACTTGTGCCACAGAGTTAGATCCCCAGGCCCACAGGGCTCATTTTTAAAGCCTGCATACCTCCAAAAGATAGGTCAGTTCCCAAAAAGCACTGATATTTAGGAAAGAAAACACAGGAAACTGAGGAAGGGTGAAAGGAAAGAAAGGAAACAACAGGAAAATAAAGTATCTTAAAAGACAAGAGAAAAAATAGTTTCAAAAAAAGCTACCAAAAATATCAAAGAGTACAGAAAAATCACACCGACAACTGGAAAAAAGCCACTGGATGATCGCTGTTGACATTTCCAGTTGCACAGACGCATAAGGCAGCAGCTGTGACAAGATGCTCTCCTTGTCCAAACTTCAGACAGTCTCCTCTAGGTCCTCTTCCCAACCAGGCCTCAACCTTCCCAGGCCTGCAAGCCCAGTCTGAGCAAGAAGCCGACTGTGCTGCACCACTAAATCCTTCCAACTAGGACGTGATCGCTCTTGATATCTAGTCACATTCCTCCTTCTCGCCCTTGATACCTGGCCTGGCCTCAATACGAATTCTGCTAGGTTAGGAGAGCAAGAACCCTCCCACATACACTCGATGTCTTCTCTTAGTAATGTTCCATCCACCACCCCAACCTACTTCATAGCTATACACTCTGTTTCCTCTTTGCAATAGTAGTGACATTTATCATGATCATCATAAATAAAAGCTTCTGTGCTATTTTAACAAGTGTCATTTTTTTATTCAATTGTCAACCTCTCTTTTCACTACAGATGAGCGACATTTGCAAATACCCCAGAAGTAATTGTACTAAAGTACTGTGCTATGGCACTGTGGTGGGGAAAAGACGGAAGCAGATGAGGTTTACAGCACACACAGGCACACAGAAGGAGTGCTGGGCATACCGACGGCTCTGTCCTTAATACTTTGGCAAAGGGAGGGCACTAATCATTCATCAGGGCACTTAAGTGACAGTACCAAAGTTGAGGAAAGGCTTTACTGTAGAGAGTAAATAGCAAAGCATGGCTGTAACAAGAAGCAGCAATCCAGGAAGAGACACAAACTAATGACACAACAGACAAAAATTCCCACATTCATTCTTTTCCCTCTTCTTGCATTGCATCTTTTTATTTTTTTAAATTTTATTCTAAAGACAAAAGAATGGAGACATATGAACCAGAATAAGCCATGAACAATACAGAAAATACAAAATTATACAGAATATAGTACAGAATTAGCACTGGATGTTGTATTACATAATATTATCTTCACATTAGTTAACACATAAACATTAAAAGAAATACCAAATTATAGAGAAGATAGTAGGGAATTAGCACTGGATGCTGTATAATATAAAGTTACCTTCACTTCTGTTAATACAAAAATGATTGAGGAAATACAAATTATAGAGAACATAAAAGGGAATTAGCTCTGGATGCTGTCCTACATAACATTACCTTCACATGTTACTCAGTTACACAGATGATGGCCCATTTCATCATTTAATTTTCTCCTCCCTCATCTCCGTTGCCCTACCACTCAATCAGTCATCTTCCCTGTGATAATAACTGTATTCCTGGGATTATCTATGCCCCTGGACTCTCACCTCGGGAACAGACATAGCTGCCTCAGACCATACTATAACATACATGGGTGTACACAAACTGCCATGGTCAGAGGTGGAAAAGCACGTATGCTCAGAGTGGACCGCCTGGCTCCGCCCCATTAACGTGTTATGGGTGGGGGCGGGTCCAGTCCATGGGGCACCCTCAGCGGGCCCCACAGCGCAGCAGCTGCGGGGCCGACAGCGGAGCAGCCAGGGGGCCCTCAGCGGAGCAGCCACGGGGCCCACAATGGAGCATCCGCGGGGCCCTCAGCAGAGCAGCCCCGGGGCCCAAAGCGGAGCAGCCGGGGGGCGCACAGTGGAGAAGCCGCAGGGCACGCACCTCCGTCGGGGCGCCCTCAGTGCCCCGTTCGGCTCTGTCCTGTTGCCTTGATGCCAGAGGCCCTTTCTTCTCCTCCTCCCTCCTCCTGATCTCCAATATTACTGTTCCCGACCCCTTGCAGCTGGGCATTGGACGAACTTACGATGCTTGGTATAATGGCTTGAAATCTCCCTGGCCCGTTCTCACTGAGTTAGTTCAGGGCATAAACTGAGTCTAAAGATTAGTTCCAGAATAGAGTTGGAGGATTTTCTCGGGTCTGCTGTATAGAGTATGCTGTTGTTTTTCAGACTCCCAGTCTGCTGCTTTTCATCTAATCCGTCGCTATGGGTTCATGCAAGGTTCGTATGTGCAAGCTGTAAGGAGACTCTCTTGGTGCTCACATTAATAGTTTGGGGTGAGTCCCAAAGACTGTGCATTCGTTCCATTGTTGCCAGGAACAGGTGGTGCTTGCTTAAGCCACCAAGTCTCAAGGTGCTCCCAATGAGAGTTCGGGGTGGGAGCTGAGTCCCAGCAACCCAGCTCGTGCTTCCTGCCTGATGTTGGAGTCAGAAGGTCATGGAGCCATGCAATCCACCTCCATCTGTTTCTCCCTCCCGTTGCGGTGCTGGAGCCCCCATCCACTCCTTGGCCAGATCCCCGGGAGCTGCTGCGGCTCGCTGCCAAGGTTTCCCGCTGCTCTCCACTGGTAGCCGCTCACCCAGCAGAGAGGCAGGGGGTACCGTCTTGAGGCAGGTGCAGAGCCAGGCATGGTGGGCTGTGTACTGGTTGCATTGATTCTCTCCAGGCGCTGATTAGGAAGGTTGCTGCAGGGTGGGGACTCTGCCCCAGTGGCTGTTGCAACTTCTCATCCTCACACTGGGTTCGACAACTGCTCCCAACCACCATTGCCTCTTTTCCTGGCTGCACCCTCCTCTCTCCAGCCCTGGACCAGCTCTCAGAACTCTGCTCTCCCCTGGCTGAGTCGGGAGGCTTCCATGAGCATGGGTCTCCAAAGCTGAAGCTGCGAATGCCGGAACGAGGGTGTGGGCCAAGGGTGTGTTTGGAAGGGTGACTTTTTCCTTCTCACAGTCTCCTCTCCCTCCGACTGTGCCATGGCGGATCTCCGATCCTTTCTTCCAGAAGAGGTTTTGCTTAGTCTTTCTGAGGGCTTCAGTTCCCATTTCAGATCGTTCCTGAGTTCAGGATACCCACCTCTTTCCCTTCTGTCCTTCACATGTTGCTATATTCCTATATTCCTTTGTCTGAGTGGCATTCCTCCAGGAGGTTCGCTCTCTGCTGCCTACCCGGTCACCATGTTGAAGTCCTCTTGTAAGATTTATTTAGTTATTTGTTTCTTTCTAATAAATTGACCATTACATTTCTAAAGTTCTGAAATAGCCAACAGACCATGGAAAGATACCACTTTAGGTTCCTGCTTGAAACCAACAGCTTCAGAAAACTGCTGGCCTTGAGTCAGGGCCACTCATCTTTTTATAAATACCTCAAATTCTGCCAGAAGAACAAGAGGCTTTAATAACAGAAATAAAAGTCTCATTTAAAAATATGAATGTTTAAATGGTTGCTTATGTATGTTCTTCTAATAACTATATACCAACTAACAGAAATGTTCACATAGCACACAAATTTACTAGTACAAAAGATATTGTTTTTATTTTCAGATCTCTAAAAGATTAAGTGAGCCATCTGCACACTGAATTTTGATTCAATTTGATTATGTTCCCTACTTTGAGGGTAAACATGAACAAACCAAGTTAATTTATGTACAATTCCTTTGTACTATTGAAATGAAAATGAACAATAGTTCAGTGATGTGTAATTTGTTATCCAATTATGCCAAATAATTTAGAAACATCTGCTGGTTATTAGTAATACTATAGTTAAATCTCAAAGAATACACTCCCAGAAAGATTTCCTTTTTACTCAAGACTAGGCTTATAGATGAGGAATTCACAGTAGAGTATGGAACCAGGGAATGATACAATGGCATGTGTACTAAACTAAAAAGCAAAGTAAAAATAATAAAAGCAAAATCCAGGATTTGTATTTTGAGAGTCAGCTTTTTGTTGCTATGACATAATACCTGAAAACAGCAATTTAAAGGAGGAAAGATTTACTTTGGCTCATGGTTTCACAGATTTCAGTCTATGTCAGTTGGCTTCACTGGCTTTAGGCCTCTGGCAAGGCAGACATGATCACAGAAGAGTGTTGAGGGGGAAATTTGTTTACTTCTTGGCAGCCAACAGAGAGAGGACAGAGCCAGAGAGGAAGGGCTGGGGACTAGACATAGTGCCCAAGGTCACATCCCCATGAAACACTCCCTTCCACCAGGCCCCACCCCCTTTCCATCAGCTTCCAACAATGCTAGCAAATATGATCTATCAGTGGATCAGTCTGCCAACAAAGTCACAACCCTCATCATCCAACTGTCTTCTAAATTCCCACGTCTGAAAGACTTTGGGGATGCATTTTAGATCTAATCATAACAATAAGGATATGAGTATTAAAATTTAAAGTACCATAGCGAACTCTGTAATTTCTAACATCCATTGAATTAGTGAGTAGCTGGTATTCATTAGACACTCGCAGTTAAGGATAAAGAAGAGTGGCCCTGAATCAAGGCCAGCAGTTTTCTGAAGCTGTTGGTTTCAAGCAGGAGCCTAAAGTTGTATCTTTCTGTGGTCTGTTGGCCATTTCAGAACTTTAGAAATGTAACGGTCAATTCATTAGAAAGAAACAAATAACTAAATAAATTTTACGGGAGAACTTCAAGATGGCGACCGGGTAGGCAGCAGAGAGAGAACCTCCTGGAGGAATGCCACTCAGACAAAGGACAGAGGGAAAGAGGTGGGTATCCTGAACTCAGGAAGGATCTGAAATGGGAATTGAAGCCCTTGGAAAGACTGAGCAAAACCTCTGCTGGAGGAAAGGATCGGAGATCGGCCATGGCGCAGTCGGAGGAAAAGGAGAAGGAAGAAGTCACCACTCCAAGCACACCCATGGTCCGTGCCCTTGTTCCGGCATTCGCAGCTTCAGCTTCAGAGGCCCATGCTCATGGAAGCCTCCCGACTCGGCCAGGGGAGAGCAGAGTTCCGAGAGCTGGTCCAGGGCTGGAGAGAGGAGGGCGCAGCCAGGAAAGGAGGCAATGGCGTTTAGGAGCAGTTGTCGAACCCAGTGTGAGAATGAGAGGTTGTGACAGCCACTGGGGCAGAGTCCCCACCCTGCAGCAACCTTCCTAATCAGCGCCTGGAGAGAATCAATGCAACTAGTACACAGCCCACTACACCCAGCTCTGCGCCTGCCTCGAGGTGGTGGCCCCCTGCCTCTCCACTGGGTGAGTGGCTACTAGCGGAGAGCAGCAGGGAACCTCAGCGGTGAGCCGCGGCAGCTCCCAGGGATCCGGCCGAGGAGTGGACGGGGGCTCCAGCACCACAACAGGAGGGAGATGCAGATGGAGGTGGATCGCATGGCTCCACACCTTTCTCACTCCAACATCAGGCAAGAAGCACGAGCTGGGTTGCCAGAACTCAGCTCCCACCCTGAACTCTCTCTGGGAGCACCTTGAGTCTCAGCGGCTTGAGCAAGCACCACCTGTTCCTGGCAACAATTGGATGAATCCACAGTCTTCGGGACTCACCCCAAACTATTAATGTGAGCACCAAGAGGGTCTCCTTACAGCTTGCACATATGAACCTTGCATGAACCCATAGCGATGGATCAGATGAAAAGCAGCAGACCAGGAGTCTGAAAAGCAACAGCATACTCTATACAGCAGACCCGAGAAAATCCTCCAACTCTATTCTAGAACTAATCTTTAAAATCAGTTCATACCCTGAACTAACACAGTGAGAATGGGCCGGGGAGATTTCAAGCCCTCATACCAAGCACCGTAAGTTTGTCCAATGCCCAGCTGCAAGGGGTGGGGAATGGTAATACTGGAGATCAGGAGGAGGGAGGAGGAGAAGAAAGGGCCTCTGGCATCAAGGCAACAGGACAGAGCCGAACGTGTCACTGAGGGCACCCCGATTGGGGGCACATGCTCCACGGCTGCTCCGCTGTGGGGCCTGCAGCTGCTCTGCTGTGGGCCCCGGGGCTGCCCCGCCGAGGGCCCCGCGGCTGCCCCACTGGGGGCCCTGTGGTTGCTGTGCTCTGGGCCCTGCTGAGGGCACCCCATGGACTGGACCCGCCCCCACCCATAGCACGGTGATGGGGCGGAGTGGGGCTGTCCGCTGTGAGCATTCGTGCTTTTCCACCTCCGAACATGGCAGTTTGTATACACCCATGTATGTTATAGTATAGTCTGAGGCAGCTATATCTCTTCCCAAGGTGAGAGTCCAGGGGTATAGATAAACCCAGGAATACAGTTATTATCACAGGGAAGATAACTGATTGAGTGGTAGGGCAACGGAGATGAGGGAGGAGAAAATTAAATGATGAAATGGGCCATCATCTGTGTAACTGAGTAACATGTGAAGGTAACGTTATGTAGGACAGCATCCAGAGCTAATTCCCTTTTATGTTCTCTATAATTTGTATTTCCTCAATCATTTTTGTATTAACAGAAGTGAAGATAACTTTATATTATGCAGCATCCAGTGCTAATTCCCTACTGTCTTCTCTATAGTTTGGTATTTCCTTTAATGTTTGTGTGATAACTAATGTGAAGATAACATTATGTAATACAGCATCCATCCAGTGCTAATTCCCTACTACATTCTGTATAATTTTGTATTTTCGATGTTGTTTATGGCTTATTCTGGTTCATATGTCTCCATTCTTTTGTCTTTAAAATAAAAATAAATAAAAATAAATTTTAAAAAAGGATAAAGAAGAAATCTGTAACTTTCTCACTGGGGAACTTAACTAACGAGAGAGACGAAAAGCTTTAACCGCTGTGTCACCACATGATCAGTGCTAGAACATACAGGTATACAGCACTGTGGGTGGAGAAAAGGGTAACTCACAAAGAGACTATTTAGGAGAGAGAACCATTCCCACTGGGATTTGGAAGATGCATAGACACGAGTGAGGCAAAGGCTAGGGAAATGATGGTGCATCAAGCAGTTCAGTATGGTTGAAACACAAGTCTCAGAAGAGACATAGTGAGAGGTAAGATCAGGCAAATGGGAACGCAAAGGTCCTTTCTTGATAGCTCATATGCAACCTGGAGGGTTTGGATTTAATCTTCCTGGTAATACAGAATTTAAAGTACAGAAGGTTTTAAATAGGACTTTAAAGAAATGAACTCTTAAACTAACCAATTTTGTTTTTTTTTTTTTCCGGGACCGGGGATCGAACTCAGGGCCTTAGTGCTTAGCGGCAAGCACTTACCCCACCGAGCTGTACCTCCAGCCCAAACTAACCAATTTTGAAGAGGTACATTCAATGTCCACTTATGGACTTATAATAAGCAAAGCATAATGCAAAATAATAAAGGAAGAAAAAGATAAAGCAAATATTTAAGTTGATTCATGGTGGTTTGCAGGTTATAAATACTGCAGACATACTCCATTATTCTATGTTTATTGTTTGGTACTTTATGTATTCACTCATCAAACTTGGGTTGAGCACCAATGTCTCAAACATTGCCTACCATGTCTCAAATATTGAGTTTATATCCTTGATATGTTTTAAGTACCATGAGGGAAGGAACTGTACCTGGTTGGCTGGTGTATTTTTCATATTTTCAGAATGCCAGAAGTGTCAGTGCCCAGCACTATCACAGCAGTCTATTTGATCTTTGCTGTAAATAGCAGAACCAGGTCTCCACCAGAGCATCCTCATGTGACATGTACAATGACACATGGAACATCTTTAGGCACACACATAAGTAGAAATACTTTAGAACTACTTTTTTAAGCAGGTGAACAGCCTTGTTAAGACCAGTGCAGAGGGGCTGAGGGTATAGATTAGTAGTAAAGCACTTGCCCCGGGTTCAAAGTCCAGTATCACAATCAAACAAATTGTGCTGGCATCTTGGATCTTTGCTTCCATTTCATTTATAATAATAATACTGGTGACAGTATTAACTATGTTCAACCACTATGCTAACAATCTTATATATATGATCTCATTTATTTCTATACAAAGAGGAGAAAGGACTCTATACTCCTTGTTTATATACAAGGAAAATGAGATAAGAACATATAGCTGGCATGGGCAGAGAAAGGATTAAACATTGTTCTCTTATAACAAAATCTAAGCCCTTTCCACTACACTACGTGCGACAGAAGCATCATCCTCCATAAGCTTCCCATCTCAAAGTAAAATCTGAAAAACTTAACAGCCCACAGTACCACAGAGAGTCTGTGACCCTCCTTCTCCTTGGTGCCTCTGTCTGTATCTGGACCCCACGAGGGATCCCTGACCATTTTGAGACAGAGCTCCATACTGCTCACCCTGTTTACTTTTCTTCCTAGCATTTCCTACCTGACACATTACATTTTAATTATCTATCTCCCCCACTAAAAATATAAATTTTCTGCTGACAGGAAGTAATACATACCTGGCACATATTAGACACTCGATAAATGTTCACCAAACAGTAAACAAATAATATAGGCAAACACATCCCAAGCCTGAGAGCTACTCAGAAAACTTATTGAACAGCACTACTCATGTTTGCTTCCTTCTCACTTAATAGTATCATCTATCCCTTCCGCCAACTCCAAAGCATCCTGTACTTTTTCAGTACAACTTTATTATACCACCTCCTAATAAACCGTTCTTAGTAATGTCCTACTCTCTAAATAAAACTTTTGCTACTATATTTTTTTGTGGCAGATCTCACTAGTGGCCTGGCTAAACTTGAATTCTGGGCTTAAGTGATCCTTCTGCCGCAGCCTCCCAAGTAGGTGGGACTATAGACACACACGACCACAATCTTTTAAAACTTGTGCTTCCTTTTCTTTCACAGTACAACTCACTCAATCAAAATGCTCTCCCTATGTCTTATTACTTTAAGATCTTCTATCCAAGCTGGGATAATTGAACTGCTGATGTCTATTGTTTATTGAAAGAACAGTTAATGCTTAACTCTTTTTTTTTTTTTTGGACCAATTTGGCATGCTTATATCTGGTAATATGAACAACTAATTTGAAAACAATATGTAATATCACAGCCATTGCTGAATTCCTACCATCTTGATTAGTGAAACTCTATATTGTCTCTAATGTTTTTTTAAATTTTTTAAAATTTTCTTTAATTGCTTGATCTTGCATTCTTCTATCTGGTAATCTGAGCAACTTCGTTGACGATAACTACATAACAACCATTGTTAATTCCTATCTTGTTTTGAAATTTTGTATCATTTTTATTGTTTTTGTGTTGTTTTATCTTTGCTGTTATTTTCTCTTTAAAAATTAAAAAGATCTATCCATAAATTATATCTTTCATGCTACATAAAAATTTGTGCCTATATTTAGCTTGGTATTCCTCATAGGTAACATGCTAAAAAATCTTATTTTAACTTTAAGACAACATTGTAAAATTTAGCAGGGAAGCGCTGCAGAGGAAAACATTTCAGTCAAGCATGTCCCTCACAGGGACATCTCCAGCACTCACTTGTCCACCCTACGTAGCTACTTCAAACCCTAAAGTTATTTCTACCAAATTTCACAGTCATTAAGGAGCTAGGAAGCAATGACAAAGTTCTGCATAACATGTATGCTACGGAAAGGACAGGCTGTACAGGAGTGAAGAGATGTCTTAACGGCAGGGGTGGGACAATGAGGGAGGATTAGCTTTTGAAGTATCGTGTTTGGGGTCATAAAAACCATTCAAGTAGAGATGGCTTTCTTGCACCCTATCCTTTCTCACCTTGCCTCACACCATGAAATACATGCAGGCAGTGAAATCGAAAGGTAAAAAGGCAGAGTGGAAAGGGAAAAGAATAACTTCCGGTGCAGCTGGCTGGAAAACAATGAAGAGGCCCAGGTGCATCACTGGACAGCTGGCAACAGGGCTGGCCCAAGCCAGCTTCCCTTCTCCCAACCACCACTTGCCTTCTCACCTTAGCACATCCACTTGGGGCAAAACAGTTTCTCCCACCAATTATTTTTATTTATTCTGGTTTTGGGGGTGCAGGGGAATGAAAGGAAAAAACAAAGCCTCTTCCGGGTTTTTTTTTTTTTTTTCCAGATTAAGAGAACTAATTTTCCTTCTAAGTAAACCGTTTTTGGCTCATTTACCTAATTATGACTTAAAGCATGCTTTTTTTTTTTTGGTACTGGGAATCAAACTCAGGACCTTGCACTTGCCAGGCAGGTGCTTGTGCCACTGAGCTGTAACTGGCTGCATCCTTTACATACTACAAAACTCTCCCTTTTCAAGTGTACAATGCGGAGGTTCTTAGTATATTCATGAAGTATTCACTTTTACAGAAATAAGGAGCCAAGCTAGGAATATATACTTATAAATGTTGGGCATTTTTTTTTATTCATGTGACTTTCAGTGTAGAACAGTGAAACACTGAAACATTATTCTGTTTCTCAGTTTCTTTCTATCTTATTTTTTAAGGATACTTGAGACTGCAGAAATCATTTTCTACATAAGAATAACTTATGGCTGGTAATATGATTAGAGGGCCAGCCTTAAGAGCTTGCTTTGAATTGGGTTTTTATAGAAAGTTCAATGGTTTCATTTAATTTACACATTCCAAGTTCAAGTTTTCTAAAGATGCTGTTATTGATACTTCATAAAGAATAGGAAAACATTCACTGTTCAAATCAAGGATGTTACTAGACTTTGAAAAAAGCTACACTCTCCTTAACTGCCAAGGTCCCCTTTGTTACAGCTGCACTCCATAGGACAGTAAATTGTTAATTTCTAAGTTAAACCAATCTAATAAAAAGGTAACCTCTTTTACTAATGTCATTCCTTTAAAACCGTTATAAAGACATACAAACATGACAAAACAGCAGCACTTCTCTGCCTAATTCTCTTACGATGGCTGTAAATTCATCTAAAAAAAATGGTGGCTTTAGGGATCAAAAACCCTTACTTTTGTTATGTATAAAGCAGATATGCATACTCTAAGATACACAGTATAAAGTGCATTTTTTGATTTTGAGGAGAACAAGTTGGAAAAATATCTAAAAGGCTTGAGGACAAGGGTTTTTTTAAAGATTGACAAAAAACTGATCTAGTTTTACCTAAAACTCTTCTCTTAACAAATATGTGAAATTTTTATAATTATTCATATCACTATCTTCTACCTTCAAAGATTAAGCTACTTGTAGGATGGTAATGTACAGAGGTAGATATGACTCAAAAGAATTCAGTACCAATATTTCTTTACATGCTCTACACAGATGGGGACTACCAGAATTATAACTATAGTTCTTTTATCTCTGTTACGTACAACCAAAGATCCATACATTAAAAGACAACTTTTTAAAGCTAAAAGTTTAAGTTTTTGACATCAAGGCAGATAGGAATTTAACGATAATGAATCTGATGACAGCTGTAAAGATAAAACATTCTGAGACAGGCAGAAAAGCCCTCATCACTGGGCCACCTCTTATCTTTGGGACAAATGAAAAATGAAAACATCAGCTAAAGTATAGTCAAGTTGGAGTTTTCTTTAAAATAAGCTGCTGGTCAAATCATAGTGAAAATGTTCAGTTCATGTCTTTTTGAAAATAAATTTTACACTCAGGACAGTCAACAGGGTATCATAAGATTTTCTAACTACATCACAAAAAATGCTATTGCAAGTTAACTATTCCAAAGGATCTCTACAAAGATGACTATAGGTATGTGTGTCAGGGTAGTGACAAAGTAAGACAACGAAAAGACTTCTGTGGCAGAAGTGCCTAAGAAAAGTTGGTCCGAAATTACAGTAAAATCTTAAGTACTTTATTACATGTGACCCACTGCCAGGTGTGGTGGCACAAATCTGTAATCCTAGCACTCAGGAGCAGCACAAATTTGAGCCCAGCCTAGGCAACTTCGCAATTAGGGAGACCAACTCAGGCTCTACGGGTGTGACCAACAGGGCTTTGTGAGATACCCAGCCAAGAAGTGATCTTAGGCTTTCTTGCTATCCAGTGATTACCAGGCTTCCTTATCTAATTACCCTGTGCTTCCCTATAGGAGAAGTTACGACAAAGCCTCCATGGAGTTGTCACAGTACAGGACCTGAAGGGGAGCCTCCCAAAGTAGAGATGGGAGCCTTAACTCTCCCCACCCGTGGGGCAGGTTGCAGATTCACTGACTTCCATAAAGAATTTTCAGGACAAGTCAGTAAAAGGCATAAAGAGGTTTACTGGGCAGAATTCTAAAAGTACAAACTCAAAAAAAAGTACAGGCCCAGGAAGGAGAGGCGTGCCCTGTGCCTACAAGTGGGTATATTTATGGAAACTTGAGTGTGGAAATCTGGGAACTTGTGAACCTGTGGAAAGAGATGATCTGATTTACAGGTAAAAGGTAGAGGCCCTTTCCAAAGGAGAAGGGGGAAGGGTAACCACTCATCACAGGTGACACTATCACAGGTCACAGAGCACATTCCACAGGAAAGGGAAAGGCTCACAGAGAAAGGAATGGTTTTCCCAGAGGAATGGCATGGCTGATTTAAGGGTGGAAAAGCCCATTTACATGTGAAAAAGAATGGTTAAGGCCTACTTACCAGTGGGCCCAGGCTTACAGGTATTTAAAGACTTCAGAATTTTAATGGATTTGAGGCAGGGTAGAAGAAACAGAGCTAAGTAAAAATGAGACAAACTCTTAAGAAGACGACTGTAACTCCCCGGGCCTCAGTGGGAGTTGATCCAGGAGATCCACAGCAACATTTCCTTGGTTAGACGTAGCTCCCATCCTTCCGACCCATCACATGCAAAACTCTTCAGAACAATGCAAGTCCATAAATTGTCTTAATTGAGAAACAAAAGGAACTCCAGAGAAAGGAAGAGGTTGAGGAAATCTAAAGAATATCTAACTTACCTGTATTTAAAACAAATATTGGGCCATGTCTGTAAAATGGGCTGGTACCGTTTTCTCAGGAGGCAGCCCACCTTTTCCCATTTCCAGAAAATAAGTGTCGGGTGTGTGTGTGTGTGTGTGTGTGTGTGTGTGTGTGTGTCTGTGTGTGTGTGTGTCTGTGTGTGTCTGTGTGCGTCTGTCTGTGTGCGTCTGTCTCTCTCTCAGGCCAGTACTTTTCTTTCAATTTCCACCTAATATAACCCTTCCTATGCCTCTTACTGACTAGTCCTGAAAACTCTTTTTTCCAAGACATATATCAGTGAATCTGCAAACTTATTTTATGGGGAGGGTGGGTTACGTTCCTTACATCAGTTTCAGGAATCTCAGGCCCTGTCTGGCGACAGATTTGTGTCCTAAAGTTGCACTTTTTCTTAAAAACACAATTTTACAATTTTCTGTCTCCTTGCTACCTACCTTTATTTCTTCTATCCCACCTCAGAATTAGTCAAGTGCTGCTAAGCACATGGAATAAGTGATGCCTTGGTACTCAACTGGCTGGTTGCTCTCAAACTCCTGAAATCCGGCACTCAACTCATCCCAGGGTGAAAATCTTGTCCAGGTACTCATGGTTGGTGGGCTGGTACTGAACCTGCAATCTAGAACTAGAACTTGCCTGTCTTACTGCACTTTTGGGTCCAAAGTGTGTGGGGCAGGCCATCTTCAGTATTCTGTGCCCGGGAGAAGCAGGTGACGGAGAGTAACCAGGAGCTGTAGCCAGGAGCCGTAGCCG
Organism: Dinomys branickii; assembly: GCA_004027595.1. Classification (NCBI taxonomy): domain Eukaryota; kingdom Metazoa; phylum Chordata; class Mammalia; order Rodentia; family Dinomyidae; genus Dinomys; species Dinomys branickii. Next base: position 247,997 of record PVLD010000406.1, on the reverse strand, counting down.
AGAGCAAACTAGCACGCTGGCCTGGAGCTAGAGAGGACTGAGGAGCGCAGCTCCACTTTAAGCGCTCAGCCCCGCCTCCCGCACGCTCCAGAGGCGGAGTCTATGGAGCAAAGGAGCCAAGCGAGGGCAGTTGGAACTACATTTAGATAACTGCTTAGATAAGAGAGCTTTCCAAATTATATCGTGTTCATACTGAAATACGGCGTCATTTGAAGACGAGGAAAACACTCAGAAACCCTTGAACTTTTAAAGATGCACATTTTCAAGGCTGAGGAGTGGCTCTGGGCTACAGCGCTACTTGCTTAGCACAAGCCAGGCGTTCAACCCTGTACAAAGACACGCATCTTTCAATGGCCAAGTGAGGCTATAAATCATGAGAGTGGTTCTTCCATCACAGAACAGGGCATACTGCAGCGAAAGTATTATTTTAAACAGCAAAGGTGATTAATAGTGAGGGCCTCAGCTTAACAAGCATTTGACTGAGTTCTTGTATTTTAAGCAGGGAGAAGTAGGTGTGTATGAACTAGGTAGCTTTAGAGGCTCTTGCTTTGTAAAGCTTTCATTGACTTCCTCTAAAGGGTACATTCCCTACATTTACAAAAAGCCGGGATGGAAGGGCAAAACACAAAGTAAGGCTCTGCCTAAACTACCGAGATGCACAAGAGACCAGCCCTGGTTACCGCTGAAGGTAAGAAGCACTGAGCTCTGACTTGAGGCTGATACCACATTCGTCCCTTTTCTTGACCTTGTTGACACCTCACACAGCTTATCATCTCACCGCTCCTTTGTTCTAAGCTGCTCATTAAGAATAAAGATAAGCTGGGCACAGTAGTGCATGTCTGCAATCCCAGCAGTCCTGAGGCTGAGGCAGGGGGATGGCAAGTTTGAGGCTAGCCTGGGATACACTGGGAGACCCTGCCTCAAAAAATAAATTAAAAAGTGATATAAAGGAACATAGGTGCTTCTAAGACTAACTAGTTAAGTGGTAATAAAACAAAATAAATTCCACTTCTCCTAACCCTAACTTCTCTTCACATTTACAAAAGCTATTCAGAACCAGGCACGTTTGAACCAATCTCTTAATATTTAGAATTAATTCAATGGCTCTCGAATCTGAGTGTCTGTAAGAATCACAATAGGTGATTCTTGCAAAGTCCCATTCCCCAGTCTTTGGGCGAAGAACCTACATTTTTAAGACATTCTGATGACTAATCTACAGCCACACTTAAAAAACAACTACGCTCATCTCAAAAAACAGGTTCTGTTCACAGGTGTACTTTGCTTTACAATACAGAAACGTTCACACTGTAAGTGAATTTTGTAAATTGAATTATATTTTCCCACAAGTGGATTTTAGAATTAAAAAACACTATTTCCTGTGAGGAAGAGGAGTTTGTATTATACTTTCTTCTGAAGGTTAAATTCCACGTGAATCCTTTCCTCCCCTCCACCTGGGTGATGAAAAACAACATAGGAATTCTTTTAAAAGAACGTTATCTGACCCAATTCACCTGTTTCATTCATCAGAAATGTCAGTATTCTAAAAGTGCTTGACTAGTAAATCTTGCTTTTGAATACAAACTATGAAAAATGTCTTTAGGAGAGAAAATTAACTTAATTAGAAATTGTTGTACATGCAAGTCTTCAGGACATGTCACTGCTAGGGTATGTTTTAGCTACAGTAGTTGCTAATATGCTACAACAGCTTCTTCAAAAGAAAATACCAAGTATGACTAGAGCCTCACCTTCACTTTTAATTTTGTACCAAAAAGTCCATTTAAATAAAATGCTTCCACTAAATAGTGCAGAGTAGACACAAGATACTGAAATACAGCAAGATTTTTCAGACAACGAAGAAATAAAAACTGATTCCAGGAGGTTCAGTTGGAGGTATTTACATCAAGTCATCTAAGGTATGTGATACTTAATGTGCCTGATCAAGTGACATGAAATGACTGGAAATATGATATTGTGAATAACTAAGAGTACCCTTCTAGCTACTACTGGCTTCGTATTCGTGTACCTGCTGCTTTGATAAACCGAATACTTTGAATATCTTGTTATTCACATACTGAGTTTTCCTGAAGCCAAGCTCATAAATAGTCGGGTTTTGTAAAAGGAAACAATGTATCTTTTCAGTCTTTCTTCCCAATCCTTTGTCACTGTAGAGTATGAAAAAAAAATCAACTTGAAGTCTTAACCACTGAAACAATAGTGGTAACCGCATCACGAAGATAATATTTCTTTCCTAAATAAACGCTCAAAAAAGAATTCTTCTGATTATACTCTTTTTCCAGTAACCAACTTTCTTGTTTGCTCTCATTTGTTAGAGCAAACATTTTCAATGTTAACCGATATTATGTTCAGAAAAAATTATTATTTCCAATGGAATACACAGTGCCCCTCAAAAAAAATTCCCCTATCAACCTAACAAAAAGCAACACATGCATTTGGTAATTCTAGGGAGGGTGGGATGCTCAGACGTCTTCCTCCAAATAAATAAACTTTCCAGGAACGTTATTTACCCACTTGGGAAAGGTCGGTCAGAAACAACTAAGCAACTTCGCTCCCAAGTTGGCGTCTTGGAGAATCCTAGGGGATTTACGCGACACCCAGGACCCCAGAGCCTCCCAGCGCCAAACTGGCCCGGGGAGCAACGCCCATCGGCCCTGCAGCGAGAGGAAACAATGGGCGCGGCGCGCAGCCGGTCCCGCGCCCGGGAGGCCGGACCACCGCGGGGCCGGGCGCGGCCCACCTGCGGCGGGAGGAGAGGGCTGCACTCACCGAACAGCGTCAGGGCCATGGTCGCGGCCGCCGCCGCCCGCTGGTCCGCGCGCTCCGCCCGGGCCGGCCAGGCTCACCGCATCCTCCCGACGCGCTCACACCTCGGAGCGAGCGGGTGCCTGAGGGGCGTGGTGGAGCCGGCTGCAGGTGGGGACGCCGGGGGCCGCTGCAAGAAAAAGTTAGGCTCGCGTTATTATGGGGCGCCGGGACGCAGAGCCCCGCCAGCGCTGGGCGACCGGCATTTGTCGCTGCCGCCCGGCTGAGGCGCGGCGCGAGCGCGCGGGCGGCGGTACCTGCGAGGCGGGAGGCCGGGCCGTGGCGCCGCAGTGGCGGGCGGAGAGGCGGCGGGGAGTGGAGCAGCCTCGCGGAGCCCCGGCGGGGCGCGCTCACTCCGCATCCCGCGGCCTCGCAGACGCCATCTTGCGATAGAGTCTCCCCTGAGCCCGGCCGCTCCGCTCCGCCGCCTCCCGCCGCCCCTCGGGCTGCCCGGCCGAGTGCGTTCCCATGACAACGGGCGCGCGCGGGCCGCGGGGGCGCGCCCTCCGTCCCAGGGTGGCCGGGAGCGGCCCGCGCCCCCCTGCAGGCGGCCGCCTGGAGCCCAGGTCGCCAGGGGTGGGGCGCCATATGTTTCCGCTGACATCCCTGGCTTTCTCTTCAGTGGGGTTTGAGGTGGCGCGGAGAGGAGAAAAGCTGAGCTGTTACTCGAAAGCGGAAGAGTCACAGGAGGATGCACCCAGGTCGAGGCGTCTGTGGACCGGGTTCATTCGAGGATCTGTGCCTCCCCCTGACAGCCCTGAGTTAACAGACTGGAGCCGCGACCTGAAGCTGAAGGACTGGGAAGGGCGCCTGGAGCTGACCAGGAACGCTGAATGTTGCTTTCCTTCCCATTCGGATTTAGGAGCCCCTAGCCGTAATTCTGATCATATTGCCATATATAAGGAAACTGGAGTCCCTTTAAAAGCATCTGGAGTTGCCTAAAATAATCTGCTAAAAAGCATACACTTAATCCTCGTTTTCTTCTTTTTACATCCTACTCCTTTGATATTGTCTAAGGAAAAATCAGCACTCCTCACTGATTGGCATTTATCTGCCATAAAACAGATTGTTCCCCTGAGCTTTTGATACTTATCTGTTAATCACTGGCAACATCTTTCTTCCTATGTTTTCTCCTCGCCTCTGTCTTCACCTTTTTTTTAGAGCATAGCAGCAGCAACCTCCCACCTGTCTTTGCCTTAATCAATGAGAAGCCATGAAACACCTTGAGACTATCAGCCGAAAGATGTCCTTGAAAAGCTCAGTTATAATTTTTTGTCGTTTTCATATAATGTATTCAAAAGTCAGTGCTCTCTGGTTGCTATATTTGTTCCCTGTTCAAGAAATTTTTTTTCTTGTTTCTCTGCCTAGGGGTTTAATACTATTTTAGTATCTAATCATGTAGACTTTTGGGGTCACATTTCTTCTTGCATTTTTCCTTGGGTTCCCTAGAGTCATTTTCCTTTTTAATTCCCAACCAATTCTTTTTAGAATATTATATCAATAGCTTCTACTTAATGTTATCTAGGGATCAAGCCTTTATAAAAATGATAATTACTACCTCAAATAGAGCCACAGTTAATTCATCATCATTTCAGAGCTGATTCAACTATCAAAAGAACAAGAAAAGCCAGTTAGAAGGAGCCCAGCCTTTGTGTCAAGTCAGTTAAGAAGGAAATATCACAATAATTCAGCACGAGTGGGCAAATGCTTAAGATGCTATATGCTTGAAAATTTCTGATGTAAAATAACTTCCCTTTAACCACTGATAAAGAAAAGCTTGAAGTCTCCAGAATTTTAAATATTTGATGCAAAGAACCCTTGATTTTAAAGAGCCATTTTTTGCCCATTAAAAATTACACACAGCTCATGAAGACAAATGGAGACTCAAGAAGGCTTTGTGGGGCAGATTTTATAGCCATGCGAAGATTGCTGCTGACCTGCTCCGCAGCCAGATAAATCAGAACCCAAAGGCTCCGTTTACTGTCTCAGCCAGTGATCTTCCACCTTTTGGGGGGCCTAATTTCTCTTTGGGGCCCTAATGGAAGTCTCTGTCCTAGGTAAGTACTTACATATATACATACACTCAAACCAAAAAACAAATTTTTTTTTGCACAATTTCAGAGGGATTGCTCAGGGGTCCTAGGTTAGCCCCTATCTTTCATAATCTCAGGAAGCTTTTGCCTTTATAATTTTTTTTTTTTAAATCTCTTTTTGGGCCCGGGATGTAGCTCAGCTGCACAAGTGCCTGCGTGGCAAGTGCAAGGTCCTGAGTTTGATTGCTAGTTCCAAAATTAAATAAATAAATAAAAATAATCTCGTCCACAGAGAATCATGGGAATTTTGAACAAGAAGGAGCCAAACTCCCTCCCTTGCCAAAAAAAAAAAAAAAAAAAAAAAAAAAAGCCCAAGAATCCAGTGGTGAAAAGATTCCCTCAGATGGGCACATCTATTTAGTGGCAGAACTAGTAGAAAAATCTCACCCTCTTATTCCCACCAATTTACTGCTTATGTGGTTTGAATTTAAAAGGAAAGCGTTTACTGGTAAAAGCAGACAGGTAAAGGGAATGCTGGATGTTGTCCTCAGCCCTTACGCATGTTTGAGTCTTAGAGTGTAGAAAGTTGAATCTTGTCCCAGAGAGAATTTCTTCAACATGCTCTTCTACCCAGCACTATGCCTAGCCACGCTAGGAGAGGAAAAGTGCTTTTCTCCTTGTTCAGCTCTATGTAAGAGGTGCCAGAGTGTCAGAGTTTGAGTACTACAGCTCGCTTGCTGGAAGTTTACTCTGTCCCTTGGGGAGTTGTCCTGGAGCTGACTAAGAGGGGAAATTCAGTGTCCTGCTCTCAATCGTACCGCAAGGGTTTGGTCATTTATATCCTTGCTCCTTGCTTTTGTTTTCTACTTTTTTTCCAGTACTTGGGGTTGAACCCGGGTTTTCTTGACTGCTAGGCACTCATGCCCAGCACTGTGCAACATCCCAGCCCCCATTTTAAATTGTATTTTTGAGAAACTGTGGAAGATGCCTACTGTAGCCTTGAACTGACATCCTGACTCAGCATGCTGAGAGCAGGGGTTACACGGATGTACCACTGTGCCCAGCTCCCAGTTTTTATTTATTAAATGTGGCCAAAGAATGCTGAATCCTCTTGATTCAGCCAGTTTAGATTCAAACCAGACTCCCCACTTCCTCTTGTCTGTACATTTCCATGGTACCCCTACATCCAAAGCACACACAGAACTGTTTTTAGGGTGCTCCTTGGAGCAACACAGTATGAAAGTTGCCATGGTCCTCTGTAAGCGCCTAACTTCCCATACTCAATGCTTTGTGATCATGTTCAAATGGTTTGGTGCTTTACAAAATACTTTGTATAATTGATCAAACTGCTCTGCCTTGAAAATAGCATTTGTTTTTTTACTACTGAACTATTGAAAGAGGAGTACTGTGCTTCTGTACACGGCTGACAAAGCAGTAGCCTTTTGGCCACAGATTAAATGTAAGGAAGGGCGTTAACCACTTAGTGGTGATTATTATGGGTGGTGACTTTGGTTGTTTATTTAAACAGGGCAAAGAATGAATTGACTTTTGAAGACATTTATGTTTCCCTTCCAAGATTTAATTTTGTAGTAACAGGAAAATAATTAGAATAGCCACCCTTGTTTGCTCTATTACTAACTGGTTGTTAAATTTTTAAACAATTTTTTTTACTTTTTCTGGTTCTTATCTTTCCCGTTCATAAAATGAAAAGATAGGATAGGGTTATCTCTAATATCCCTTTTAGGCTTAGCTACCATTTTGTGATATTTTAAAATCTTTAAATGGATTATGGATAAAAAAGAAGACATTTTTATTTGAATCTTCAATATATTTAAAGTACTGGGATATCAAAGTTCATAAAATACCTAGTGTAATAAGGGATCACATTTTATTAATCCATGGATACTGCCGTTTCATCTGCAGTTATGTTACACTAATAGTGGTACATTTATTGTACACAGAGCAACCTTTTTCAGGTTTAACTGGACTAAAATTAAATGTATACAGTGAGCAATCCATTTTAAATTCACTAAAAGTTTCCCATTTTTATTTAAATTGTATTGACTAAACAGAACTTACACATTCCTTTAAAATTGTTTTTCTACATTTTAAACTAATGACTTATCACGAGTGTTTTAGATTTTCCTTTTGTTACTCATTTAGCTTCATTCCCACTGGTAAACATTGATTTGTTTCTTGGTTGTGAATGAAACAGAAATTAATGAGGCAGTTTCTGCTTCACAATAACAAGTTAAAATTATAGCACTTTATCATGTCAACACAGCTTTAAACACTAGGAATACCAGTGCTATTAGCACAGTTCCCAAAATAGTACACAAGTTTGCTGTTGAAGAAAGAATTATAGTGTATTTCTGCCAATGTGAAAGAAACATTTTCTGTTCCTCAGTTACTCTAATTAAAGAGGTAAAAATTATTTTTAAAATATTAATAATACATTGCACTCTATTCTATGTTTATGTTATCAGTTGAAGTATTTGTTCCCCTTGTGTGAATTTGTTTCAAGTAAATTTGATCTGTTTGTAATAATGTTTTCCTTAATGTGAATGAGTGGGTTTTTTCATCCCCTCTTTTATCTCAGACTTCCTGAATTGACACCTTACTTGCTACTATATGGCATTCCATTATTTACAAACAGCACCTGCAGGACAAAGCCATAGGTGTGCAAGTAACTAAGGCAGCATTTGCCTTGAACACAAGGATACAGACCATATAGCTATGGGGGGCTGATATTTATGTGATATACTGTAAAACTGGCCATAAGGCTTAAATAGTATGAATTAATGTTCAGGAGAATTAAGTGTTTTACTGACCTCCAGAGGGTGCCTAAATTGTAGCCCTGGGTCTCAGAGATGAAGTTAAAGCCCAATTTTGGAAGATACCTAAGAGATCTTAAGAGTAGAAGACTCTATTCCTGTCCACTGAGCTTGCTAGAGTGGCAGAGGACACTCCCACGGAAACTGTGCTAAGAGGGGAGGTGGCTATTGTCTGGTTAGACACAGCCTTGGAGTTGCATATTACTGAGGTCGCTGCTAGTCCTTAGCACATCATTTCAACATGGAAAAGAAGACAAAACCGTTTGTAGAAGGGGTGTGTGTGTAGGAATAGATGGAGGAGAAAAAGAGGGAGGAGAAACTGGAATTATAAATTGCAATGAAAAAAATCATTTTTATTGTTAGCCCAGGATATTGGATTTCTCATTAATTGCTCACCTTGAACAAGAAATCTTAGTTCAATAGGCAGTAGAGCCACAGGTATTAATTGCTATGAACCCTAGGTTAGAATACTCTAAAAGCCATAGTCCTTTTAAAAAAAATTTGTGATGAAATTTATGTGGATGTGAGCAGAGACTGCTGACACAAGCCTGTAATCTCAGCACTCTGGGAGGCTGAGGCAGGAGGATAGAAAGTTTGAGTCCAACCTGGACAACTTAGCAGCACCTTGTCTCAAAATCAAAAATCAAAAATGGGCTGGGGATGTAGCTCAGTGTGAAGACCTTAGGATCAACCCTAGTACTGCCACAATGTATATATAGATATAGATATAAATGTCAGAGTGGTAATTGGTTAAGAGTGGCCAAAGTAAAAAGGCAGGAAAGGTTTAAAACGGTCTATCTTTTAGATTTGATTTTTTAGCACTGGGAATAGGACCCACGGCCCTGTACATGCTAGGAAAATATTCTACCAGTGAGCTACATCCCCCAGCCCTCTAAAAGGCCTGTTTTTAATTTGCCTTCAATACATGTTCTAAAAGAATACTGATTTCCTGGCAAAGGGTATAACAGATCTTTTCAAATTTTTATAGGCTTAAAATCAAATACATTTCCAAATACACATTAGATAAAAGTGCCATGATTATGGCTGCTCTCAAGTAAAAGTTTTTTGTTCTGTACTATAATCATATTGTAGTATGGTAAGCCAGCAGTCCTATTCAAGTGTGTTTTCTGAGGTTACTAGGCATATCTAAAGTGCAATGTGGCTCAATGTCTATTTAACTCAAGCAGTTGGACTTTTGCCAGGTTTTTACAAGAGGACATAGGGGATTTGGCTATGAGTCAACTCTCCCTAGCACGGCCGTGGTTTCTATGGTTAGTGTGGGTGTTCACAATCGGGATGACTTACTCAAGCTGATTTGACTGGGAGCTATAAATCAGCAGCAGAGCTAGAACTCTGAGTGAGAATTACATAATATCCAATTAACAGAGCCAAAAAGGAGAGAAATTAATTTCCATGATCAAAATCAAAATCTGGGCTCCAAACTGGTCCACTCTTCTGATGGAGTTTTCATGAAACTGCTTGTATCTTGTTATAAAATAGAACTTGTATCAGACAGTTGGGACAACACACAAATTTGAGGTCATCCGCCATGCTTTATCCCTTCAACAAATACTAAATTATCCTTGATATAGAAACCATCATGCTAGATTCTAGCGATGGTGCCAAAGATGAATTAAACATGTATTCAGATCTAAAAAACCTGCAGTCTCTGAAGGTAGATGAGACTTACAAAGGGGACAAGGACAAGGGCCACAAGATGAGTATACATTAAATACTGTGGAAACTCAGAAAAGAGAAAAGTTATTTCCAGCTGATGAAACAGGTGAAGACTTCCAGAAGCATCAGGCTGTGCTTTGGGGTAAGGACAAGAATGAGGCAAACAAGAGAAAAGGGGTGGAGTTTCAAAGAGAGGAGCCTGAGGAAGGCGACAGCCTGGCAAAGGTGACAGTCTGGCTGCAGCAAAGGACTTGGGAGAGGGATTAGGGGAGGTTGGACAGGGAAGTTGGGGACAGGTACAGGTCAGGTTGTAGAACTGATGCTTACTTATCAGGTTATTACCCAAACCCTGCCTACTTTCTACAAGGATTTGAGGCAGCTAGGAATTTGGATTTATCATGCTAAACATTCAAATTCTTTTCATTGTCCTATTTCCCAGTAATACATTTTTTTAAAAATATTTGCATTCTGAGGATCAAACCCAGGATTTTATGCATGTTATGCAACCCCTCTACTACTGAGTGAAAATCTGTGCAACAAATTATTTACACACATGCACAGACACACACATGTGCGCACACACACACGTATAGACATCTTGAATGTCACAGGACATTTTGAAAAACTTCTGAATTCAAATACTGGCTTTACCTCTCACTGTGTGATCTGTAGCAGGTCTCAATCTTGGACTTTGGTGTTTTCCTCTGTGAAAATGAGGTTCTCTCCCTATCAGTTACTTTGTGATTATGATTATAGCTGACAGAAAACTCAAATTGCCTTATCCAAAAACAAAGGGATTTTATTTGCTCTGTAGGCTTTAAACCCAGGCCCACTTTACCACTGAGCCACTCATACACCCCCAGCTTTTTAATTTATTTTATTTTGATACAGGTTCCACTCAGTTGCCTAATCTTTGCTCAAACTTGTGGTCTACTATAGATAGGGCTTGCAAGGGAATAAATTTAATACAGAACACATAATTTCTAGTATTATTTTATAATATTCACCCAAGAGTCACATGCAGAGGAGTGCAAGAGATATGTCCACGCTCTAGAGACCAAAAGCATCCAGCTGAGGGCCTGGATCCCACAGCAATGTCCTGCACAAATCCTGCTGGAGATGTAGAGCCCATGATAATGTCTCGTGCAAGTCTGTATCAAGGATCTGCACTGGGAAGGCCCAAAGGTCAGTGGTGAAAGCTAGAAAGTCTGCGTTAGTGTGGTGAAGGATCTGTGCCAGCAGGTTGAGGGATCTGCACTGGAGCCGGGAAATGATGCTCAAAGTAAGAACCAGAGCTCCCCTAAAAAGAACCGCAGCCATCCTCAGTGACAGCGAGGACCCCAAGCTCCTCTGATAATGAGAACAGCTGAATTCACATCAGGAAAATCAGCGTGACAAGCTTCTCCAGGAGAATCAGCAGCATCCCATCTTCCCCATCAGTTCTCCTTTTATGCGTTGGCAACAGTCCTCAAGTGGGCCTTCCACACCCAGCACACACTGATTCAGTTCACCTGTGTGTTACAAGTTGACCATTAGTTAATCTACCACATAGTCCTCCTGCCTCAGCCTCCCTAGTAGCTAGGATCACGGACATGTGCCACTGCCTCCAGCTCAAAGAACTCTATAAGTCTTAAAGCATTCTGTATTGCATACAATTTTTCACAATTATGTAAGTACTTACAAAAATATATGTTTTATACACATTCGTATTCTACCTCCTGAACCCTTACTTCACTCATCAAGAGTCGGGCTCTGGTACTTTTCTTTATATTTCCCACTACCTGGATACTTAACAGACATCAGTTGAATGAATTGCTAAATAAATCAGTGTGCATAGAAAAGGTAATACAGTGATTTCAAATAGGCTGTCAAGGGCTGGCTCTTCCTGTGGGGAACATTCTACCATACCAGTAACATTCTGTTAATGGTTTACATTGCCCTGCTCCCGAGTACCATTGGGTTAGAAGCAAAACAGAGAGTTTTGTTTAAAGTTTGTCTTACTGTACAATCACATGATAAAGGACTAAGGCGCACCGAGAGGTGAGAAGGTTAATTATAACTGCTGAGTGTTTACCTTTCCCCTGTCTAGTTTGTTTGCAGTTCAGTGGAATAAGATTTACAAAGTCAATCCAGATTTTTTTTTCACACCAGTTTCCAGAAAATATTACTTCATATGAATGGTCTTTCTTTAATCTACAGCTAGTAGCCTTTTTTTTATATACAAAAAGCTATATATAGTACCTCCTCTTTCTTTTTAAGATCTATTTATACTCAAATGGTGATGCATGACTGTAATCCCAGCTCCTTGGAAGGCTGAGGCAAGAAAATAGAGTTCAAGGCCAGCCTGGACTCCTTAGTGAGATCCTATGTCAAAAATGTTTTTTGAACAGGGGCAGGTGGGGGCAGGCTCAGTGGTAGAGAAACCTGGATTAAATTCCAAGTACCATAAAAAGAAATGAACAAGAAAACCTACAAAACTACTTTAAATTACTAAAATATTATTCTAAATACAACTGCAAAGACATATACACCAGAAGAAAGAAAGAGTAAGGAAAAACCACTCTTAATTCTACTACCAAGAAATAAACAGTGAACATTTTGTGTATATTCTTTGGGACACTTTCCTTTGGCTCTATAAATAGGACAAATGCCAGCACAAATGTGTCCCTTTCTCCACCTCCCTGAATCAAATCATTACAACAGGTGTCATGTGTTAATACTGTGTGACCTTGCCCTCTACCATAGCTGTTTGCTGGCCCATGGATGGACAGTGACCCAAGCTGCACTAGTTGGAGTTACTCCCTTTCTGAGGGTGAAGCATGATTTCAAGTTAACAACTGCTAGAAATAACCTGTGATCACATGGAATAAAAAGTGGAAAAAGCAGTGAGAGAGATGCTGAGGGAGAAACATATGAGACTGGGTCTTGACAGCATCCAAGTATACAGTTCCCATTATTCTAAGGCCTAGAGGACCCTACACTTTCTTTCCATAGGTAGAGTAGATGCTGCAGTATGCTGCCCTTCCTGGACATCCAGATCAGGAAGCCATTCCCACTCCAGCTGCCAGGAGTGTCTGTCACTGATGGCTCCAATGCATCACAATAAATCATCCATCACTGTTACTTAAACCAACACAAGTGGCTTCTTGTTATCTGCAACCCAAAGGGTTCTAACTAATATGTGCTTATGCTGTTTCTTAAGAGATACACATTTTTAAGGTTTTTCATCCTTGTTACAATGCTATGGTTTGTGTTGAGAGGCGTCCCCAGAGCCTCATGCAGTCATGGGGCGGCTTCTAGAGTTTGTGATCTATTCATGGCCCAATGCTGGGATTATAGGTGTGAGTGCTACACCCGCCCTGGGGTGGGGAGCCTGCATATAATATAAGGGAAAAGTTTACTGTAGCTCATGGTTTTGGAGGTTCCAGTTCATGACTGGTTTAGACTCATTGCTTTGGGAGACACAGTACATCACTGCAGAATGAGTGGCAGAGCAAGATCATGCCCCTCATGGGCCACTGCAAAAGAGAAGGGGGCGTCCCATATTTCCTTTTGAACGAAAGCTCTTTGGGACCCTCAGACCTCCCTCTAGGTCCTACTTGTGTGTGTGCGTATGGGGGGAGGTTATACTGGGGATTAAACCCAAGGCTTTCACACTGAGCTACATCCTCAGCCCTTCCTATCTTTTATTTTGACTTCTCATGAAGTCACCAAGTTTCCTGTGTTAGACTTGAGCTCCTGCCTTGGCTTCTCACAGTGCCGGGATAACAGTCCTTTACTCTGAAGACCAGCCTTCAACACAAGGGCCTTTGGGGCACATTCAGCATCCAAACTACAGCTGTGGCTAAGTTGCATCGTACACCAGAAGGCACTACAAAGACGTATGAGGCAAGAGAGGAGCTGGCAGTGCAAGGACTCAGGGGCGTCCATTCTAAGTACAGTGCGAGAGAGGCCCTCACGGACAAGGTGACTTCTCAGAAAAGAGTGAGAGTGAGCAAAGGAGTAAGGAATGAGGACAGCATTCTGCAGGGAGAGCATTTCTGATGGGGGAAAAACTAAAGGCCCTATTCTGGAGGCTGATGAGCCCAGTGCATTCAAGCTGTATCAAGGAGCCAGGAGGTAGGAGCAGAGCAAGCCAGCAGGAGAGGGGGAGATCATGTTAGTGAGGTCACGCGAGCTGCCACGACGACCAGGGCTGGGGCTCTCTCCAGGGCAGAGGGAGCCACTGGGGGGATTTGAGCCTCGCCACATGTTCCCATGCAGGTCCTCACAGGCACTCCTGGCTGCTGTGTTAAGAAAGGACCACAGTGACAGTAAAATTGGAAGTGAGAGACCAGTCACTAGACTTTGCCTACCTGTTAGAACAAAAATAGTATTTCACTGTTACTTTGCACTTCAACATGACATCTAAATTTGTTGTCTGTGTATTTTCTTTTAATCAGGAATGGCCATTTAAGATCTTTACTGATTGTTCTTATTTATCCTTTTTACCTTTCTACATCTTTACTTTTTTTAAGGATTTCCAGGGATTTTTATGTGTGTATATCTCCCAAAATTTTCTATTAATTTAATGTTGCTTGTGATTTTTTTTAGATAGAGGGATTTTTAAACATTAGGAAGGCAGATTTTTTTTAAAAAGTGCCTTATCTTACAAAATATTTTACTGGTTGCTTCAGTGTAGGCCTTTCTATTTGTAAACGATAGGAGAACAGGAGTTGGCTTACTTAGAGGGAGATTCATTATAATTCATAGGATTTAAACTGAGCTCAAGAGTAGAAGATGCAGCCAAGATGCTGGACCTAAGAAAGAAAATCTTACCTGGAATCAAAGCATCTCCCTTGTCCACCCCTCCCAGGTGACTGCCTCTCTGTGCTTCTTTCCAATCAACTGCTTCTTTCTTCTCTCTCCTTCTCTGCTAAAGTATTTCTCCACCCACAGGGCTCCAAGGTGGCTGCTTCAGGCTCAGCACCACTGACATGTGGGCTAACACCTTTCTGCCCAGTTTCAGCATGTGGGAAAGAGCAGCTAATTCTCACAGTTCAGTAGTAGAGTGGCCAGGCCAGGGCCAATGACGTATAGCCAGAAGTGGGGCATTCACAAGCTACGAGGAGCTCATCTTGAGAAAAGCTGTTCTCTGTGAGAATAGGGGACATGGGTTGAACATATGTCATAAAGAATATAATCCACATTCATTTATATTTTATTTAGTACTTTTAAACTTTCCGTACATCTGAAATCAATTTTTGTGTAAGGCATGCTTTTGAACTCTCACTTTATTTTCCATTTTACTGCAAAAGGTTAGCCAGTTGTCCCAAAGATTTGTTAGAAAAAAAGTTAAAATTGTGCCCAATTACTATTGAACTGAACCAGATGCCTTATTTCTTAGACTGTTTAAAATACTCTGACAACTGTTGCTGTTTCAATAATGCTTAAGTGCTTGTCAGAAATTCCTCTTGGTTACGTTATGTTGTTTTTTATAAATTAAAAGGGTGGAAAAAAAGGAGAAAGAAATAATGGAAAGAAAGGAAAGAAAGAAAAGAGAAGATAGAAGAAAAACACAAATAGAAGAAACTAAACAAAAAATAGTTTTAAAAAGAGAGGAAAGAAACAGGCCAGAGGATAGCATCAGATAAACATGGGTGCTCTGCCTAAGGGTTTTGCAATACACAGAGAATGCGAGTGACCATGAGGTTTTCCTGTTCATAAATCCTTCTCCAGACCTGGGTAGAAAAACAGCTTTTGGTCAAGGGCAGATACAGCATGTCTGGTGGAGTTGATGTTTAGTTGATTTAATTGTGGAAATCATTACAAAATGTATACATACATCAAATCATCACATTGCATCTCTTGAATGTGTACAATGGTTATCAACTAAATATTTCTGGACACCACCCAGACAATTTTAAAAATAAGAGTTTCCTATGCCTCCAAAAATAAAAGGAAAGGAAAGAAAAGAAGGGAAGAAAGAAAAAAGAAAAGGAGAAAAAAACAGCTGAATTTAGAAAGGCACTACCTGGCAAGTGACTGACATTTTCCTAGCTTTTTCCTGTGGGAAAGGCATGTGTAGATGGGCTAGATCACAGAGATTGCTACTGAAAAAAAGCTGGGAAGATGGATATTAGCATTTACTTTGAGGGGGCTTGTCATTGCCTAGTGGAATAATTTCTAGTTAATTATATCATAATTTTAGAAACGAGCTAAATACCCACAATAAGACTAAATTTGAACTACATAATTTCTAATGTTTCTATAAATATAAAATCCTGATTTAGTACTTTGTAATGTAGCAATATGTTAGACTCTATGAAACCATTAACCAAGTGCTGTATTCCGCAGGCATTTTAAGTCCACCAAAATCAACACCTCCAAAGACTAATTTACCACAGACACATTAAAAGACTTGGCTGGGGACAGAGCTCAGGGGTGGAGTGTGTACTTAGCTTGTGTGGGGCCCTGGGCTCATTAATAACTTTACAGGGATAAGAAAACTATTTCTTTTCTGGTTTATTTTTTTGGGGGGGTGGACATAGCTTCTTTGCTTTATTATTTATTTATATTTAGTATTTGGTTATACTTTCTTATGCTGGGTAAGATTTACTTGCTGAAAATAAAATCACTACTCATACAGTAAGACTGGCAACAGCGATCTGGCACAGGTCTCCCGCCAATCTTTTCTTCTTGTAGTAGTTCTCAAACTGTGATCACAGACCAGCAGTGCTGGCAATGCTTCAGGACTTGTCGGACACACAAGGTCTCAGGCCATACCCCAGAACTACTAGGTTGGACTCTTTAAGCCTGGGACCCAGCAATGCGTCTTCCCAGGTCTTCCTGGCAATTCGGATGCACCCTATCGTCTGAGACCACTGCAGTAAAATCTTCACCGAGCTGCCGTGCTATGACGTCACGCTCTCCTTCCTTGCCTCTGTCCTCACACTCCCAGTGACAACAGCACAAACAAATGCAGCGAGCACCAGACCCGTACGATGACACCAAGTTCTGGATGATGATCCCTTCTATGAGCCAAATTATCTCTGTATTAGTTTTAGAGTCCAAATAATCCCCACAGTTAGAATAGTTATGACACAATGGGACTCTGTCCTGCTACTCCTAAAGTGCTTCAGCGAATGCTGGCTTTTGCCACATCCCTGAAAAGCACACTTACGGCACAACTAAGTATGGGAAGGGAGTGCGGGCTGGCCCGCCCTTAGCCTTCCTTCCATGAACACTCTGAACAAGCCAACCTTGGACCTCGGCTAGTGCTCTCTTTATAGGATTCATGCCGATGGTGTGACTTACATGCTGGCAAGCTACACCAGCAATGGCATCTGAAGAATCTTCCTCATGAGCTGCTGCATTTTGGCTCTCAGGCAAAGCTTCGGATGGACCTTCTGCGTGCCTCTGTTACTGACCTGCCTGGACAGGTTGCTGCATCTCAGATAAGCAAACTATTTGGGTAGCCTTGAATTCCTGAGCTCAAGTGATTTTCCTGCCTCAGCCTCTCCGTAGCTGGAAACAGGCATGCACCACACCCCCAGCTTCTTTTCCACCTCTTTATAGAGTACCTTCATGCCTTGCTGAAGCTATACCCCCAGCCCGCTGATTTTATTTTATTTTTGAGACAAAGTCTGTTACATAGTACAGGCTGGTCTTGAACTCATGGCGGTCCTCCTGCCTTAGCCTCCTGAGTGCTGGGATTACATGTGTGTACCACCACACCTGGCTCCCCTGATTTTATGATTTTATCAAAGGCAGGCTTTCCTTCAGCTTCTATCAGTAACAGATCTTACCCACTTTAACAAAGCACCTTGGTCTGTAGATCCAATTGCCTCTAAACTAAAATGTGTCCCTCTTCTACTTTGGGCACATGAACCAATAAATCCCCTTGTGGCTTAATCATGTGTCTGTCTCAGACAACTGAAACCCCCTGGGCCCAACCCTGCCTTTGTCCGTCTTAGATGATGTGTACCGAGGGCCAAGCATAAAGTTTGTGGCCAGCAAGTGTGGAGTGAAAAGTAGCCTCTTAAAATAAAAATACTCTGTGAAATCTGTAGCTGACAGAAAACTGGGAAGCTTGCTTTGAGAGGCTCAGTGGCCAAGCGCACCTCCCCTGGGGCCAGACTATCTAGGTCTACTCCTGACAGTACCACTCATCACGTACTCATCAAGTGTGTGACTTTGGGCATGTGATTAAACTCTGTCTCTGCTTCTTCAACCCTATCATATGGGTCATAATAGAATCTACCTCTCAAAGTGATGAGGAATAAATGAGTTAATTTACAAAAAGCTCTCGGTGCCTGACACACGCCAAGTATGTTTTGGTTTCAGTTGTTTTCAGGCTAATAATCTTTTGGATGACAGCATTAACAAGGAGAGAGGGCCCGGATATACCATCACGGAAGGACATGCTGAAACCTCAGGTGCTCAGTTACTAGATGAAATGCCTACTGTCCCTAGGAACCGGTTTTTTACTATTTAACCAGGCAACTGCAAAGTCCTCCACTCTGTGTTAAATAACTAGACCTTAGAAGGCTTAACAGACATCCGTGAAGGAAGACCCTGTGTCTGGGGTTGGAGTAGAGTGAAGTTCCCTGGTTTGTTTTGAATTAGTAGAATGTCAAGGCATTCACAAAACTGTCAAAGATTAGACCCTCACTAGCAGTTGTGCATGTTTGTTAGGGAAGATTACACGCCTCTGCGCAGCCTTCCTGGTAACAGATGTGCAGCACTTTGCCAGGTTGGAGGGGCTCCAAGGGTGGATGAGAAGCAAGGGGAGGGGTGTAGTGACCAGGTCATTTGGTGAACAGTTGAGGGCTTCATAACGCTTGCTCTGAGTATGGAGGAGGGAGGCCATAGCAGCCTGTGGAGGAGGTAAGGGGTTTCCCTGTCAGCTCCTGCCGGTCTGGGTGGAAGCCTGGTGTAGGCCCCAGCTGAGCACAGCTGTGGGCAATGGGAGCGCTGCGGTCAAGGCTGCAGCTCCTGGTTCTCACCAGTGAGTAGGTGAAGCCTAAATGAGGGGCAGGTGGGTCATACAGTTGGGACTGTAGAGCCAGGCTGCCTCTAGGGACAGTCTGTCCCAACTGGTGTATCTTCAGGATTGTATGCCCTGGGTTGGAGTGCAATTTGCTTTCAGTCTGGCTGACACCTCTGGCCAGAGCCACTGACTGACAGAGGAAGACCTGGTCCTGCCT
Source organism: Dinomys branickii (assembly GCA_004027595.1). Lineage (NCBI taxonomy): Eukaryota > Metazoa > Chordata > Mammalia > Rodentia > Dinomyidae > Dinomys > Dinomys branickii. The sequence continues at coordinate 229,445 of PVLD010000406.1, read as the reverse complement.
GGGTATGATACAAGATGAGCTGAGTGTGGCACTCACACCATCTCTGTGCCCTCCTCCTGCAGGGGCTGAGGATGTTTACAAAGTAAAGACCCTGGCCCCCTGTTGAGTCATTTAGTAAACTCAAGTTGACACAATGTATCAACCATTACACAGGCCTAAACAACATAGGAGACCATGACTCCAAAGAAAGGTAAATAGCAGGGACAAACAGCCCAGACACATTTTGATGTCTGCATATCTGTGGAGAAAAATGTATCTTATTATGCAAATTCTTAATGAAATGTAGCTTGTTCAACCAAAGAGAGGAAGCAAGAGGAATCTGTCTCCCTGGAAATCTTTTTGTTTTGGGTTTTTTTTTCTAATGATAAAGGAAATCATTGTAGACAAATAAAAAATATGAAACCTTCTAGAGTCAAAGAAATGAATATGAAAACAAAAATTGTAAGCCAGGTATAGTGGTGCATGCCTGTAGTCCCAGCACTCAGGAGGCTGAGGCAGGAGGATTGTTGTGAGTTTGAGATGAGTCTGGGCTACAAAGGGAGCTCAAGGCCAGCCTGAACTGCATAGTGAGACCGTGTCTCAAAAAGACAGAAAAAAATTGCACATATTAGGTGGTTAGCTTTACACTTATTAAATGTGTTACTTTAAAAAATGTTTTAAGGCCAGGCATGGTGGCACAAACCTGTAATCCTGGCACTCAGGAGGCTGAATCAGGACGATTGTTGCAAGTTCGAGACCAGCCTGGGCTACAGAATGAGCTCAAGGCCAACCTGAACTGCATAGCGAGACCCTGTCTCCAAAAAAAAAAAAAGTTTTAAATGCTCTAAACTGGGTGTGGGTACAGGCCTGTAATCCCAGTACCGCAGGAGGCTGAGGCAGAAAGATCATAAATTTGACCAGCCTGGACAGCTTAGTGACTCAGCAAGACCCTATCACAAAATAAAATTTTTTATTAAAAGGAGGCCGGGGGTGTAGCTCCGTGTGAAGCTTGGGTTCATTTCCCAGTACTATAAGCAAACAAACAGACCACATTTAAAATATTCTAATACTCCTTCTTTAGATGTAAAAAGGGTATGGGGAGTGTTCCAGTCTCTTAACAGCATGCTGACTCTTTGAAGCTTTGGCTCCTTAGCACTGATTAATTCACTGGAAAGAAGCCTCAAACAGGCAATGTGCTGACCCAGTCTGTGGTTTCGTCAAGCATCTTGCCAGTAACAAGAGACTGTGTTGAAGGATTCTGGATCAGACACTAGAGGGCAGAATTTAAAGACCATCAGCAATTTTGTTTTGCAAAATTGTTCTGTAAATGGACTTTTTTGGAAAATTATATTTCTATAGCGATGGGCTCTTGCTATTTACCCAGGATGGCCTCAAACACTCAGGCTCAAAGGATCCTCCTGCCTCTGTCTCTCAAGTAGCGGCGACTACAGGTGCACCTGTACAGGTGCCAGGTGCTCCACCGGCCATCCTGAGCCTTGGTAAGCAGGTGCTGTGCCGCTGAGCTATATCCCTGACCAATCCTGAGCTTTGGAATTCCACAAATGTGGCCCCTGAACCAGCACAGCGATGTTACCTGGAAACCTTGGCCCGATTTAAAGAGCCCTCCAGGTGACTGCTGCACTGTAATGTTTGGGGACCACTGCCTGAGTTTCTCCACTGAAGGGGAGAAATGGTTCTAAGTGCTGACTCTCAGGCTCCAATTGCGAGTCCTCTCCCTGGAGCTTGGGGACAGTGATGCAGGTGTACACCACTAAAACCCTCCAAGCGCTACACTTTACAACTCTGCATTTTACTAGACTTAATTAAACTTAGATTTAAAAAACAAACACTGCCAAAGTATCTTTCTGAGGCAGTTGGTTGGAGGTCATCCTGTCCCTTTGAATGAAGGCGGTCTGACTCAGAGGCTTTGGCCACAGCAGCACTGTTCTGTGTGACCAGCAGTCTGTACCCTGCTTAACGGGCCAGTCCATGCTACAACAGCCAAGGCGATCGCTCTGCAGCAGCCAATCCAAAGAGATTTAGTGAAGCTCTTTAGCAATGAGTGAATCCCAAAAAATAACCTCAACCTGTTCTGCATCATCGTGAATATGTATATATCTGCTTCGTGGGGCACAGCCGCAGGAGGCCCTGCTGTGACACTGAAAGGGGCAGGTGGGGAGGGAAGCTGGAGAAAGGACGGTGGGAGATTTAGAAGCAGCAGCCAAACTCACCTGGCGGGCAGGACATACAAGTCCTGGGCAAGAGAGCAGCTGTGGCCAAAGGCCATGAGAGACACAGCAATGGCAGCGCCTGGCAGTCTCCCCTCTGCTGTGTCTGAGGAGGAGGCTGGAGAGAACGAGGAAGGCTGCACAGACCCGAAGGCCTGCAGGGCCGTAGCTGTTGTGAGCACCTGACTACCGCCTTAGCCGTCACGGTGAAAATGCCTGAGATCCTTGGTGCCATTTGTGTTCCTGGTGGAGGAACCACAGAAACTCTCTACCTTAGCACTAAGGGGTCTCGTGTGTCTTTGATGAATGGAAAAGCACTCACCAAAGGCAGGGGATTGCACACCTGTAATTCCAGCACTGGGGAGGCCAAGGCAGGAGGTTGCTGTGAATTTGAGGCCAGCCTGGATATAGAGTGAGACTCTATTAAAAAAAAAAAAGGAAGAAGAAGTAAAAGAAAAAAGGATCACCCACTAAGCTCCCAAGCTCCCTTCCTGACCCACCTGGAAATGCCTTCTCCATTACTCCCTCTCCCACTCTCTTTTAAAGAACCCAGCTAGACTTTGCATTTGGGCCCGTTTTGCTAATAGCCACACAGCTGGGAAATGCAAGACAGTCACTGCACATGGATACCCCATGCACAGTAAAAGAGAAGGTGAAGGAAAACCGCACCAGCAGATGGACCCAGAGTCCAAACTATACCGAGCTTGCGTGCACGGCCGCTGGGCAGCTCCCTCGGCCGGCCCCTACCTCAGCGTCACAGCTGCAACTTGGCCGTCTGAGTTATGGGAAACATGGCTTTTTTCCATTTCAGTACTACCTTCCAGGTATTTTCCAGGCCCACCCTGCCCAGGTGAAATGTAAACAAATTTGAAATTGTCTGAATCAGTAAAGTTTCCCTCGTTTCCCACATTCAGGCTGGGAAGCAGTCTGAGGTATCTGGAGTCTGGCTCTTACTTTCAGTTCTGCTGAACTGAATAATTTAATTTCACTGTGATGGTCACTTGTCTGTCCCTTTTGCTGCTCAGTATCCAAACTTTCTTTTTAGGTTGGGTGACTTGGTAGGAAAAGGCCTATCTTGACTACAGGGCCTGATGGGGACAGAGAGCCCCTTTCTCACACACGAAGCTCGGGACTTGGGCCCAGCCAAGCAGATGCAGCCACCTGTGACTTTAAAGCTTGAGCAGTGATGGAAAGACAAGGCACCACCGAAATTAACCACAGTGATAGTGCTGCAGAGTCTGCTGCAGGGAAAGTAAAGAGTCCCAGGGCAGAAAAACTAGTGGCAGCTTCCCAGCTACAGTCTCTTTGGGTTACAGCTTTTAGAACTTTCTAGAATTTGGGTGCGATAATATCCCTCGTAAGTTCCTTGTCAGAAGTTCTTGCTTCGCCTCTCAGGAAAGGCAAGAGATTGACTTAGAAAAGTTATTCTGACCTCAATATCACCTTTTCTAGGTTGGCTGTTTAAGAAATTGCATAATTCTTACAGTAAGAAAATAAAAAAGAAATCCGTAAAGCATAAATTAAGCAGCTTAACATGCAAGCCAATTTTAAGGTAAGGGACACTCCTTTAACGATTCCACAATGTGGGTTTATAGAAAATATAACAAATTTACAGCCTCCACTTAAATCCTGTGACTTTTCCCCAACCCCACATCACTGCTCCCAAATCCCTAACAACCTGAATTGATGTTGAATGAAGTGGAAAAAAAAAAGAGGCAAGGGAAACTTTAGGCCTAAATTTCTCAGCCTCAGCACTATTGGGCCAATAATTCAGGAGGTGGAGGGGAGAGCCGTCCCGTGCACTGTACGATGTTTAGCAGCACCCCTCACTTCTATCTACTAGATGGCAATAAAATCCCCCAGTTGTGACAACTGAAAATGTCTCCAGACATTGCTAAATATCTGTTGGAGGAGGAGATCACTGCTGGTTAAGAACAACTGCTTTAGGTGCAGCTATTTAAGTGCTTCCTGTGGTACCAGGCACAGTGGCATGGGCTGGTAATCCTATGGAAGACTGGGGCAAGAAGATTGCTTGAGCCCAGGAGTTCAGTGCAGCCTGGGCAACATAGTGAGAACCTGTCTCAAAAAACAAGCAAAATCACAGAAACTGCTAGTGAAGTCATTTATCTATACTGAGATAATCTCTTCAACAATACCTACCCACCCTCACTGTAAAGTTATGCTTTTGTGGAATTTACATCTTATTTGATATGCTGTAATATTTATGCATAGCTTCTATACTGAGTAGATTGTCTTTCAAAATAGTTCATACTCTTTTTCCTAACATTACGAACCAAAGGCGCCAACTGAACTGTTTCTTTACAGCCAGAGCCATCACTGGAACCATCAAGGGTTACCCTGCCCCCTGCTGCAGTGAATCTCCTTGTGGCTTGTCCTGGTATAGGACAGCTCCAGAATCCTATGTTGCTTAATTTTTTTTTCCATACTGGGAACTGAACACAGAGCCTTCACACTGAGCCACATTCCCAGTTCCTTTTTAATTTGATCGAGACAGGGTCTTGCTAAATTGCCCAGGCTGGCCTCAGATTTGGAATCCTCTTCTTACTCTTCCAAGTATTTGGGATTACAGGCAGCTGCCTCCTCCCCCGAAAATCTCTTTTTTTAATTCATAAAGTGTCTACGGTTAAAGTGTGTCTGACTATATCTATCATGTTCTTACTTTATAATCACTGTTCTGAATCTGGTACTGACTTATTAAGCAGATTCCTGATTAAAGTACATTCTGTTCTTTTCCGCTGCACAGACATTCACTCCTTTCCTACTTTCTTGTCTTATTCTGGATGGCTGATGTTTCTATATTTCCAAGATAAAGGTAACTCTATATTACTACATAAAAATGATAACTATAATGATGGTCCTATATCATTAAGAAAGACTGAGTGGGATTTCACCTTGTAACTGAGCTATTATAGATTTTTAAGCATGCAGGTGACACAATCTGTTGTCACTCTGGCAACAGCATGATACAGAGTCCAAGGCCAATCTGAAGCTCAATAATCATGGTCATTATCATCTCACATATTTATGACTACTCAGAATTATGTGCTGGGTAGTTAGTAATATAATATTAGAGCATAAAAAAGATGAGTCTGATCCTTTGGGGAAAATCAGTCACTTTTTTTTTTTAAATAAAAGTACAAAAACATATTAACAAACAGACACAAATTAGCATAAAAAATAGTACAATCACAACTGATCTACAGACAAGGTGACATGATCTCAACAGTGGTTATTGCTTTATCCATTGATATCTTCGAAGTGTAAATATATGAACCCATATACAGACATGCAAAATTGGTCAGACAATTCTCTCAACAACAGAAAAACACAAAAAACAAAAAAACCAAAGACAGAAAACAAAACAGGCAAAAAAAAAAACAAAACCCCACCAATAGTTGCTGCTTTGCATATTGATATCTTCGAAGTGTATGTTCAGGATAACACATATAGACATACAAGATTGATCAAATAACCCATCATCAATTATTCCTTAGCATTAAGTGATATAATACAATAGTAGAACCATGTTATCAGTGACTTCTTGACGTGGTGAAACTTCACTCTAAGGGCAGTACACATAGGTGTCCTCTAGGGTGCACCTTTGAACCATAGGGATATGAAAGGGAAGCCTTCCTCTTTTAGCTGCTTGGGGTAGAAGGAGGATGACAGAAAATATTAAAAAATCATGCTAAAAGTTAGCAGAAGGTATCATCCATGTTCTGATTTATATAAAAATAACAAAAAGGTCAGGATGGCTGGAATGATGTACTACCAATAGAAAGAACCCTGTGGGGAAGTTATTGTATACCTCTCCTAGTGCCTGAACTAATATTTTAACTCCTAGAGAAACAAGATTATAATTACTATCTAGAATAAAATAGAATCACATATTACTGAACTGTATTGTCTAATATTTATTTATTGTCTTTTTGAGACAAGGTCTTGCTGTGCAATTCAGGCTGGCCTTGAGCTCACTTTGTATCCCAGGCTGGCCTCAAACTCACAACAATCCTACTGCCTCAGCCTACCAAGTTCTGGGATTAAAGGCGTGCACCATGGTGCCCATCTTTAATTTTTACATGGTGTATTCATTCACAATCTGATCAGATTCATTTAGTCCATTCAACAAATATTCAATGAGCACATACTATATGACAGGTCTACAGAATACAGAGAAGTTATTAGACATAGTCTATGCCTTCATGCAGTTTATAGTCTGATTGAAAGAAGATTAAAATAGTGTGATGGTTGGATACACATTCAGAATACTACGGGACCCCATACAGAAGCTTCCAAAATGACTCCAGAAGGTCAGTCTGCTGTGAATGATTCTACAGGGTGAACACTGCACGTCAAAGCCTTTGTGAAGAGCAGCTGTGCAGTGTGAGATCTGCACCAATAGGCACGCAGCATGGTCCATGAAGGAAGTGTCCTTCAACAGAGAAGGCAGATGAAGGGGAGCAAAGAAGATGCTGCTTTCATGCAATTGCAAACAACTCCCTATGGCTGGAGCTCAGAATGCAAAGTGGAAGACAGCAAGAGATGGTTGCAGAAGAGCAGATGGAAGCCTCCTGTCTCAGTCAGGGTTTCACTAGCAAAACAGATATAATACAAGATGTACAAATGTATAAAAAGGTTACAAGATCGGATTACAACAATCAGGAAAAGAGTCATACGAGGAAGCGTGCAGAGGCCGTCTGCACACTGAAGACTGAAGGAATCAGACCAGAGTCTGGAGTTCACTAGAGAGTTCCACGCAAGTCCGTACCAGGAGGCTGATGAGTCTGTGACGGAAGTCTGAAGGATCCAAGGCAGAAGCTGAAGAGCCTGAACCAGAAGTCCAAGCTGAAGACGAAGAGACGAAGACGAAGTCCAAGCTGAAGGTGAAGACCGGAGCTCTTCCCAACGAACGGAAGTTCCTCTGTTCTTTCTCATTTCCCTTTTATATCATCTAGGTGATGAGCCACCCTAGGGTAGCTCATCTACACCTTAGGGTGTAGAGTTGCTGAGCCAGTTGCTGAGCCAAGTTTAGTTAAGCCTCTAAACTTCTCAACTTGACATAATCAATCAACCACTACAATCCACCCCTTGTCAACTTGGCAACCAGACACTTTTCTTTAAGCCAATTCCCAGATACAAAGACATGTATATAATTGCACCTAACATAATACAACTATCCATTGTACAAACAGAAACACAATAATCCCCTTACCCACTTAGAATGCAATTTTCTTTGGTTGATGCTTATATTTACAATTTCACAATTTTAACATTATATCAGAGGTTTAACAATCCTGAAGAACCAATATTGTCTATCAACATTATATTACATTAGCACCATATAGGAGGGAAATAGTACCATTATAATCCTCTTTTCTGTAGCTGGTCACAGGGTTGTAGCTGGTATTTAGAGCTACCTTCTTCTACCACCCATTGTGTATTCCCTTGGCCTTCAGCAAGCACCTCAGCAGGTCTTGGTTCTTTTCCTGGTGGAGTGACCCATATCTTTATTCCCAAAGGCTCTGGACCATTTGTCACTGTGCCTGTATTAGGTTGTTGTAGTTTTCCATTGACTTTAATATTAGGGCAAGGTAATACTAAGAGGCATCCTAAGGAATCTCCAGTACTCCACATATATTCTTCTTTTCCTCCATTGTGGAGTAGTAGTCCAATTTCCCCTTGATAGTCTGGGTCAGTCACCTCTGACAACACTGTGATTCCCCTTTTAGCTTGTTTCCTCAGAGGTATGATGAGGCCAAAATGACCAGGGTGAAATCTCAGCTTCCAGTTCAATGGTATTATTGTGGTTCCTGGTGTAAGCCTTCCCCTTCTGGAACTATGATGTCTAAGCCAGCAGAACATAAGGTCATGGGGACAGGAAGCAAAAATTTTGCTAGTGGATCACTAGGGGTAATAGTGAGTGGTACCATTCCTTCTTTCACCCCTTGATTTCTGGACCCATGAATCCTGGCAATGGGGGACACAGTACCATATAGTGGACGCTGATTCAAGGCATGTACAGCCTTTTGAAGTACCTTACCCCAGCCCTGCAAGCTATTCCCACCTAGCTGGCACTGTAATTGTGTCTTCAAAAGACCATTCCACCTTTCTATCAATCCAGCTGCTTCTGGATGGTGAGGAACATGGTAAGATCAGTGAATTCCATGAGCATGAGCCAATTTCCTCACTTCTTTGGCTATAAAATGTGTTCCTTGGTCAGAGGCAATGCTATGTGGAATTCCATGACGGTGGATACAGCATTCTGTGAGTCACGGATGGTAGTTTTGGCAGAAGCATTATGTGCAGGAAAGGCAAATCCATATCCAGAATATGTGTCTATGCCAGTGAGGACAAAGCACAGTCCCTTCCATGATGGAAGTGACCCAATATAATCAACTTGCCACCAGGTTGCAGGTTGATCACCACGGGGAATGGTGCCATACCAAGGACTCATTGTTGGCCTCTGCTGCTGGCATATTGGGCATTCAGCAGCGGCTGTAGCCAGATCAGCCTTGGTGAGCGGGAGTTCATGTTGATAAGCCCATGTGTAACCTCCAATCCCTGCCACCATGGCCACTCTGTTCATGGGCCCATTGGGCAATGACAGGGGTGGCTGATGAAGGAGGTTGGCCACTATCCACAGAATGGATCATCTTATCCACTTGATTATTAAAGTCCTCTTCTGCAGCTGTCACCTTTTGGTGAGCATTTACATGGGAAACAAACATTTTTACATCTTTTGCCCAAATGGAGAGGTCTATCCACATACCTCTTCCCCAAATATCTTTGTCACCAATTTTCCAATTACGTTCCTTCCAAGTTCCTGACCATCCAGCCGGACTGCTGGCTATGGCCCATGAGTCAGTATACAGTTGCACATCTGGTCACTTCTTCTTCCAGGAAAAATGTACTGCCAAGTGCACTGCCCTAAGTTCTGCCCACTGTGAAGATTTCCCTTCACCGCTGTCTTCCAGGTATGTCCCTGAAACGAACTGCAATGCTGCAGCTGTCCACTTGTGGGTGGTGCCTGCACAGCGTGCACAGCCATCCGTAAACCAGGCCCTAGCCTTCTTGTCCTCTGACAGCTGATCATATGGTACACCCCACAGGGCCATAGGAGCATACTGGGAAACAGAAGGCAGCACAGTAGGCATAGGAGCCATAGGTATCTGGGCAACTTGCTCATGTAGTTTACTTGTACCCTCTGGACCTGCCCTGGCTCGATCATGAATACACCACTTCCATTTAATGATAGACTGTTGTTGTGCACGCCCAACTTTATGACTTGGTGGGTCAGATAATATCCAGGTCATGATAGGCAACTCAGGTCGCATGGTGACCTGGTGTCCCTAGTCAAGTGTTCAGTTTCCACTAGGGCCCAGTAGCAGGCCAAGAGCTGTTTTTCAAAGGGAGAGTAGTTATCTGCAGATGATGGCAGAGCCTTGCTCCAAAATCCTAAAGGCCTCCGCTGCAATTGACCTATGGGGGCTTGCCAGAGACTCCAAACAGCATCTCTATCTACCACTAACACTTCAAGTACTATGGGATCTGCTGGATCATATGGCCCCAGGGGCTGAGCCGCCTGAAGAGCAGTCTGGACCCGTTGCAGAGCCTTTTCCTGTTCTGGATCCCACTCAAAATAAGCAGCTTTTCAAGTTACTTGGTAAATGGACTGGAGTAAAACACCTAAGTGAGGAATGTGTTGCCTCCACAATCCAAATAGACCCACTAGGCGCTGTGCTCCTCTTTGGTTGTGGGGGAAACCAGATGCAACAACTTATCTTTTACCTTAGAAAGGATATCCCTACATGCTCCATGCCACTGGACTCCTAGGAACTTCACTGAAATAGAAGGCCCCTGAATTTTTGTTGGGTTTATTTCCCATCCTCTGGCTCTCAAATGCCTTACTAACAAATTCAGAGTGCTTGCTACCTTCTGCTCACTAGGCCCAATCAGCATAACATCATCAATACAATGGACCAGTGTGGTATCTTGTGGAATAGAAAGGCGATCAAGATCCCTATGAACTAAGTTGTGACACAAGGCTGGCGAGTTAATATACCCCTGAGGTAAGATGGTGAAGGTATATTGCTGGCCCTGCCAGCTGAAGGCAAATTGTTTCTGGAGGTCCTTATGGATAGATATGGAAAAGAAGGCATTTGCCAAGTCAATACCTGCATACCAAGTACCAGGAGATGTGTTAATCTGCTCAAGCAAGGAAACCACATCTGGTACTGCAGCTGCAATTGGAGTCACCACTTGATTCAATTTGCGGTAATCTACTGTCATTCTCTAGGACCCATCTGTTTTCTGCACAGGCCAAATGGGGGAATTAAATGGAGATGTGGTGGGGACCACCACCCCTTCCTCCTTCAGGTCCTCGATGGTGGCACTAATCTCTGGAATCCCTCCAGGGATGTGATACTGCTTTTGGTATACTATTTTACCAGGCAAAGGCAACTCTAATGGTTTCCACTTGGCCTTCCCAACCATAACAGCCCTCACACAACAAGTTAGAGAACCAATGTGAGGATTCTGCCAAGTACTAAGTACATCTATCCCAATTATACATTCTGGAACAGGGGAAATGACTACAGGATGGATCCGAGGACCTATTGGACCCACTGTGAGTCAGAATTTTGCTAAAACTCTATTGATCACCTGACCTCCATAGGCTTCCCATTGGGAGCAGGAAAGATCATCCAGGGAGAATGCCTGGAGTAGAACAAAAGCTTTTTAGAAGAGCGGCTTGGGGAATACAAGAGTAAAATGATGCCACAAAGGTGGGAGAGGCTGAAGAAAACAAGGGGACTAGAGTGAGCTGGGCGTGCTAAGAAGACTGTCTGAGGCAAGGAAGGCCAATAGCGTGCCATGATCCCGGTATGCCAGCTGCAATGAAGAAAGGACAATGTCCATTACATGTGGCAACAGGAAGGCTGTTGGAAATTCTGGCAATGGTAGGTTCAGTGGAAGGGGTGGGTAACCACCACACTGGAGTGGCTTCAGGAATGAAAGGGAGAGGAATGGGAGAGAGCAAAAGTAGATCACTCTAAGACTGTTTTACAGGCCAGGGATATAGCTCAGTGGCACAAGCATCTGCCTGGCAAACATAACATCCTGAGTTCGGTTCCCAGTACAAAAAAAAAAAAAAAGACTGCTTTACTACGAAGGGTCAAAATAAACAGAATGGTAGCTAGACAGGAACACTAGAGCATGGCTTTTGTCCACACAAAGAAACAATTCAATTCACTTATTCATAGGACAAAGGATGGAAATGTCATTGAGTGGTCTATTAACACTGGTGTTCATGACATCACAAGAGTACTAACCTTCTTCACATGTGGATCTCCATGTTGTGCCCCTGAGGCTAGATGTAAGTATGGTGGGCAAGCAAAGGGAATGAAGGGTCAGGCTTCTGCCAGGAAGGTGCTGTAGAAGTTTAACTGGCACACGAGGTTAGAATTGCCGAAAGAGGTGACAGAGTGATACATCATGACATCTTAGTTGGATAGAGAAGACAGAAAAGACAGAGAAGAACTGAGAGGAAATAAGGGGACCACATGTGTTTGGAGTGACTGAAGCAAGATGTGGACAGAATGAGTTTAGGGCTACAGAGAGAGGTATGTTTAGACATAAAGCTTCCAAAGTGAAGCAGTTTTGGATGAAGGTGGCCATGGAAAGGTAGTTTGAACCTGCAGGATGGTGTTAACTCCTTCAGTTTTTAGCCTATACTTTTGGGTCAGACACAGGAAAGATCTCCAGTCCTGCCTAGGGTCACAGTAAAAAGACAGGGAAGCAGGGCGCACGCAGACGTTAACCTTGTCTGAAGATTAGAAGAGATATAATTATGGATTGAATTGTGTTTCCCTCAAATCCACATGTTAAACTCCTAACCCTCAGTACCCTAAAACATGAGCTTATTTAGAGGTAGGGTCTTCACAGAGATAATCGACTGAAAACGAGATCATTAGGTAGGCCCTAATTCAATCCAAAAGTGGAAATCTGGGCACAGCCTTGTATCTAGGGAGAACACCATATGAACTTAGAGATGACCACCCACAAGCCAAAGAGAGAGCTGAGGATAGATTTTTCTTTTGTAGCCCTCAAAAGATACCGACTCTGCCTACACCTGGATCTCAGACCTCCAGCCTCCAGATGTGTGAACCAAAAAATTTCTGTTGTTTGACTTCCTAGTTTGTAGTCCTTTGTTATGGGGGCCTTGCCAATAAATATATAAGGTACAGTATCATAGCTGCATCACAAAATACTCCCAGGAACTCTCTGGCAGCCTTATTTTATGTATTATTGTACTGGTGTCTTGGTTACTTTTTTCTCGTTGCTGAGACAAAATACCCAATGCCCAAAATTAAGGAAAGAAAGGTTTATTTAGCTTACAGTTTGTGGAGGTTTCAGTCCATACTGGGCTGGCTCAGAGGCAGACAGGCACATGGCAGAGGGCAAACTGTTCAGGGCAGCAGAGCACAGCAAAAACAACCAGAGCAAAATGGAGGAATGGCTGCAAGCAGCCTCTTTTTTTTCCTTACACTGTAAACAGGCTACCCCCACCCAGGGGGCATGTACCTCTCACACAATCTCCATGCCCTCTTCTTCCACAGGCTCAGGATGTATACAAAGTAAGCACACTAGCTTCCTGCTTTGTCACTCAGCCAAACCTCTAGACTCCCCAAGTTGACACAATGTATCAACCATAACATTCCACCTCTTGTCAATTTGGCAATCAGACACATTTCCTTAAACCAGCTTCCAGACACAAAGACATGCTTAGAACCATAACATTTTGCCTCTGTACAAATGAAAAACACTTCCAACATTTAAAGGCACAGAATAAACATTACCATTCCAAAAGGCACCAACCAGGGAATATAGAGCATTGGGACCAAAGCAAGTCCAAAATCCAGCAGGGCTAACATTGTGTCCTGTAATTCCACATCCAGCATCTGAAGCAACATGTTGTACACTGTGAGCCAAAGGGCTTGCATGAGTCCACCCCTATGGCACTTCTGGTGGTTACAGCCTCCATGGCTTCTCTCTTAGGCCTGCTTTGCTACCCCCCTTGCAGCTTTCCTCAGATGATACACAGTCCTGTCTTTTCTAAATTTCTGAGGTCTCCAGTGCACCTTTTACTTCACACTCACAGCTTCACACACTCCCTCTCAGGGACACTGCCTGGCCTCCCAGGTCTTGTGAAATCTGTGTGGAAACCTCTTTAACCTCAGAACTCTTGCATTCTCCATGCACCTAAATCCAGGGCCACAAGGATGATGCCAAGGCCTGCTGTCACCTGGAGCAGTAGCCAAACTTTCCTCTCTTTTGGCCATAGGGGTCAAGTGCCTGGATCACTGGGCACACTGAATCCAATGCTGAGGAGCAAATTCTCTATGCTGCCGCCATTCTGGAACATGGTGCTCTTTAGCTTCCTTCTCAAGGAAAGGTCTCTTACTTTTACAGCTTTGAAGCTGCAAAGGGTGGAGACTTGCTGCTTGTGATGCCCTCAGGCCATCTTTTCCTTTCTCTTGTTCCTTCTCAGCAATAGATATCTCCTCAGCCTTATCTTTGCAGTCCACAGCTTTACTGGAGCTCCTTTTCTGGCCAAACTCACAACATTTTAAATCATCCTGCTGGGCTCTTTGCTCCTGAGTCTCAATATAAATCTGGCTAAAAGCCCCCAACAATAGCCATGATGCTGCCCCAACATTTGATTGCCTTGAAATCTCCTTTGCCAGATTAATCAGTCCACTGCTGCCCTGAATCTCAGTCTTAGTCAAAGTCTCTGGACATAAGCAAAATGCAGACAAACTTTCTGCCAAACCATAACATACATCGTCTGGAATCCAACAACCAGTGTAGTCCTTTTTCCCAACAAAAACCTCCTGAATCTGGTCTTTACTGGCAGGATTTCCATTAGCCTTCTGGTCTTCTGAGCTCTGACTAGACATCTCCAAACCTTTCCAAACTCTTCACACAAGCAATTTCCAAAGGCTCTTGAACCATATGCTCAGGTATAGTCACAGCAACAATCCCACTCCTGGTACCAAATTCTGTGTTGGTTACTTTTTTCTTGTTGCTGAGACAAAACACCCAATGCCCAAAATTAAGGAAGGAAAGGTTTATTTAGCTTACAGTTTGTGGAGGTTTCAGTCCATACTTGGCTGGCTCAGAGGCACAGTGGCACATGGCAGAGGGCAAACTGTTCATGGCAGCAAAGCACAGCAAAAACAAGAGCAAAAGGGAAGAATGGCTGCAAGCACCCTCTTCTCTTCCCTTATATTGTAAACAGGCTACCCCCACTCAGGGCGGCATGTACCTCTCACACAGTCTCCATGCCCGCCTCTTCCACAGGCTCAGGATGCATACAAAGTAAGCACCCTGGCTTTCTGCTGAGTCACTCAGCCAAATCTCTAGACTCCCCAAGTTGACATAGTGTATTAACCATAACAACTGGGTAGAATTTAGTTTAGCCCATAACTAAACTAATCCCTGGAAAAAGCCCTGGGGTGACAAAGATTGGTTTCAGTAGGTTCTCTGAAGCATGTGTGTGCCTGATTCTCAAAGAAAGATGCTCCGGAGGGCCAGGAGAAAGGGAGGCTTGGGCAACCACAGTGGGCTCTGCACTGCCTGCCTGACGGGTCTGTTCCTCATCATGACAAGCCAGTAAACACAGTGTTCTAGTCACTAAGGTTCCTTTGGCTCTTAAGGAATATATTAAGCAAATGACTCATGTGGATGAAAAATTAAATAAAGCTACCCCCAGAACATAAGTTAGAAGAGGAACTTAGTGCTTTATGGCAGAACTCAATGGCCCCCATGAGAAGGTTCAGTCCCTTCTACTTTAACCCTGAGTTGTTTGTTTATATCCAGAAATGCTCAGAAAAGGCAAACTTTCATGCTTAATGTTTCAAATTAATTGACTGGGATTGTTTTGTTTTGAAATACAGGTTCTCAGTGTATTTCAGGCTCACTTCAAACTTCCTAAGAAATTCAGGTTAGCCTCAAAATTACACCCTTCTTTCTCAGCTTTCCACAGTGCTGGGATTGCAGGTGTATATCCCTGTGCCTGGCTTTAATCAGCTTTTAGACTTTAATAAAATTAATTTTTCTTATTCCTCTTTGCTTACATTTTTAGTATGTACATTTCACTACTATTTTTCTTAGAAATTATTTTTTTTACTTAGAAGTAAAAGCCAACTTTATTTCTTACTATCCGAAATGTCTTCTTGACCCCAAGTCTTCCAAGCAAAGTGTAAAGTGAGGCAAAAGGAAAAATGACATGGACAGCAGTGGTGAGGGCTCCACCCCATATATGCGCAGGTTCTCGGGTTCACTGTGACTGGTCACTCCAAGGGACTAAAGCAGGAAAACAAAGCTCTAGAAGACAGGTGACATGGGGGGGATGTTCCCATGACTCATCACTTCCATGCCTAGAATCTCATCTCCTAATGTCTCTCACTAAGTTTCACATCTGCTGAGTTTATTGGGTTTCTTTGAAAAAAGCATTTTATTTGGCGGGGATTTGTTCCACTTCCATCCTGTTCTTCCCAAGTGATATTTTGGCTCAGGGGGAACCTCAAAAATATAATGACGATGGGGAAGGACGGCCCAGTTCCCAAGCTGTCATCCTGCCTTTGCTGGAATCCTCTGAGGCCTTTGCCTCTGTGCATGAGGGCCATCTGGTCTCTGTCACTGTCACTCTTGCTTGGGTCCTGCCCATGCATCTGGAGTGAGCTCAGGGTTCCCTGAGGCCCTGTAATCCTGATCCTACAACTCCTGCAGGTTCCCAATCTCTCAGCATGTGTGCGCCCTCCCTGTCTCACCCTGGAAGGTTGTGGTCTGGGCCTATCCCCAATAGTGCTCTCCTCAACAGCTGATCTGTCCTGGGGTTAGGTTCTGACACCACACAGGGCAACTGTCGGAGGTTTGCAATGTTGTCATCCTTTTCCTTCCCTGTCTTTCCCCTTCTCCTCTTTCCCCGTTTCCTTCTTTTTTTCCTCTCCTCTTCTCTCCTTCCTTCTCCTCTTTTGGGATACTTGGGATTGAACTGAGGAAGTACTGAGCTACATCCCCAGACTGTTCTACTTATTATTATTATTTTTTATTTTGAGACAAGGGTTAAGTTGTCCAGGCAGGCCTCAAACTTGTAATCCTCCTGCCTCAGCCTCCCTAGTAGCTGAGATTATAAGCACGTGCCATCGTGCTTTGTTGGCCATGTACTGGGAAACAGGAAACAAAGCCACATGCTTGTTTCTCCTGGCCATCATCAATGCGTAAATCAGAACGTTGGCCCCAAGTGGGGGATGGTGTCAAGAAACTGGGCCACATGTGCCCAATTGTTTTCCTATTTCTTTCAAGTATCTCCCCCAGTCAGGAAGTGCAGCCTGTGTGTTCCCGCCCACAACTTTTCTTCTGAGCAGTTACTGGTACTCTGTGAATAACTTCTATAGCTTCCCAGAGTTATGGCTGATACGCTGTGTCAACTTGAGGGGTCTAGAAACTCAGCACTTCTACATCCTGGGGTGCAAAGGACCTGGCCTTGCTGCTCTAGGATGTTGTTCACTGAGTCATCTTGAGAAGTTTAAAAGTTCAACTTTAAACTTTAAAATGCTTCAGCAGGGAGCCAGGTCCTTACTTTGTGAATATCCTCAGCTTGTAGAAGAGGAAGGCGGGGAAATGGGGCGGGTGTGGGTGGAAATACAATATAAGGAGTGAAAAGAGGCTTGCTCCCCCTCCCTTTTTGCTCTTGCTGTTTTGCTGTCTTATGCCACCTTGAAGGGCTGTCCCTGTGCCTTGCTACCCTGCCTTGAAAGCCATCTGATTATAGACCAAAACCTCCATAAACTGTGAGCTAAATAAACCTTTCCTTCCTTAATTTTGGGGGTTGGGTATTTTGTCTCAGCAACAAAAGTAATGAAGACATCAATGTTTGGAACCACAGTAAAAAAAATCTTCTGTCTTATGCACAGACTCAGCTTATGCACTAGAAAGCTGGTTTCTCATTACTACTATTTCTACTGTGGGTTTTATAATGCCTGCTTTGAAAGTCAAAGCTGAGCAATAACTTCCTTGTTCTAGACAGCATCCAACATTCCTCTGTAGGTTATGCACCTAAAAATCTATTCTTGCTTGGCAGTTGAAGCGGGTAGGGTAAAACAGTGAACTTTAATATTTTAATTCAATATTAAAACATTACCACAACAGAATCCCAATTTTGTCACTTTTAACTATGTGACCATGGGAGAATTTGCTCAGAGGCTCAGTGTTTTCATTTAAAAAATGGAAGAAATAAGTAGAGGCTTTTTTGTGAGTTTCTTGTGAGGATTAAATGAGATAATTTGTGGAAAGTGCTCAGTGTCACACAGCACATAGGTTTGTACTCCTCTCGAAATCCTGGTAAAATTTTGATCTGAATACAAATTTCAGGATCTGGGTGAGTTCAAAAGCCTTCCCACCACATCATCCTCCCACTACTACTGGTGCTCCTGAGTCTAGGGCTTCTTGGCTCCCCTTTGGTGTGGCACCACCCCCTCCCCTTTGTCCTGAGAATTCTGAACACCTCAATATTTTCTGATGGTCTGAGACTTGGCTGAAGAGTGGGGGTGACACGAAGTAGGGACCCTATAGCATCCCACCCAGCCTACAGCCATGTACATTGCTTCCAAAAGCCTGTTCCCTGTCCAAGTGAGCTGCACTCTGTCATCTTGTAACATCCAGCACCCTAACAACTCTGTTCCCACTCTCTCTGATGGAACTACCTATGACAGCTCAGTCCCAGTTCCCTAGTCTTCGATTCTGGGACTCCAAGAGACAAATCTTTCTCAGACCGTGAACCTTGGGGAGAGTGAACAGAATCAGCAAAGTTGTAGAATCACCTAATGTACCCCACATTTATGCTAGCTCTTTACCTAATTCCACTGAAATATACTGTATATTCCTATGTCCCACCAGCAGGAGTTAGAGGAGTAGACAGTTTGGGAGGAGTTGGCATGAACAAATCAAATGGCTCTGAGAACCAAAGATCTTGGGGAGCTTCTTCTCCTGTGTACCCACTGCTGCTTTGCATAAAGTGCTCTTTCAAATCAACATGTAAGTACTAACACCACCTCTAGAAAAATGACTAAAGAACAAAATCTGGCCACAGGAGTCCTAGCCCAGGGGTCGTGGGTCCTCAACTTGAGCTCTTTCCTACTGAGGATGGGCTAGTGGTGAGTTGTGGACCTGGACTATCTTTGGCCAGGAGATGGGAGAATGTAGACCACACAGGCCCAGCCTACTCTCAGTGGAAACCATATCTGATTATTGAGTCCAAATGCACCCAGGAAGGTGGGGGAGCTCAGAAACCACAAAGGCCCTCTGAGTGTCCCTGGTCCCTCAGTGGCTGTTGATGGACTGTGTTCTCAGCCTGTGGCTACCCTCCCTATACCACCTTTGCCCCAGGTACCCAGAGTGAGAGCCTCGACCTGGTGGCAACGTTTAAAAAGGCCTAATGAGACTTTTCTGAAGGCCCTGGAATAACGGGGGCAAAGAACCACACAGGGGAAAGCAAAAAGCAAAAAACAAGAATAATTCAAGTCTGCATCAATGAGCAATACTCCCAAAACAACAACAGAAACCAGTAACAAGAAAAACCTTTGCAAAGCTCATACCTTCCCAGGGCTCCTAAACACGGCCCTCCCTCATCCTCAGCTCACCAGAATGACCCATCCCCAGGTGTCTCCAGGCCTCAAATCCCAGCCTACCCATGTCCCACGCCTCCATCACTCATTCCAGCTCCAGACCTTTCCCAGGGTCTGGCCAGACTGTTGTTCCAGGATGACCGGCAGTGGAAGGAGTCAGCTCCTTCAAGGGAAAATCCAGTCCCCTCACAAAGGCTCTCAGACTCACACAATCATTATTTCTCAGAATCTTGGTAGCTCTGTCTAATGGAAGACAATGCTTGGAACATCAAAAGCTGAATGGAAATTGTGCCCTGTGACGTTAGGTCTATTTCTTTTTCAGTCACATCAAGAATTTAGAAGTTTTGGGATCCAGTTTAGCCACGTTTCACTCCATTACAAGGTATTTTGGGGCTATGTTGTACAGAATAAAAAGGCTTATTTATATTCTGATAGAGTTTGCCACTGTTATATAAATATTTTAGCCTCATTTACTCCTTTAGACTTCAGACTGTAGGCTGCTTTTCCTGACATTAATGTTCTATTCTCCGGGTTTGTAGTTTGAGCTTCCCCAGGATATCTTTTTCATCTATTTCAACTTTGTGTCTTTTTGTTTTGTATGTCTCTCTTGTGTAGAGATATGGCTTGATGTTGCTTTTTTATCCAACTGCATCTTTATTATGCATTAATGTTGACTCCCCCTTTCACTTATTTTCATGACTCTATTGCTTTTCTCCTCAAAACTGCCTTAAATTTCCACACATTTAAATCTGTTGCTTCATCTGCTGTGTTGGCAACTTCAGGTCTCAAGGACTCCAGCGCCTTTCATCTTACTGCTGTAGCACCGGTTCCAGCGCTAAGCCTCCTTGGCCTCGTCACTGGGGCTCCTCACCACATCCACTTTGCAGATAGGTGAAGAGGAGAAGCAAGAAGGGAGCAGCATTCTTTAAGAACAGACCCAAGCTGAGCGTGGTGGTACCACCAAGGAGGCCGAGGCAGGAAGAAGGATTGCAAGTTTCAGTCCAGCCTCAGCAATTAGCAAGAATCCGTCTCAATATAAAAAAGAATACACCTCAAGAACTCTATATGTGATTTCCATTCATCAGTGGGTCAGAATTTAGTCACCTACCTGGAGTACTGATGAGGAGGCTGGGAAATACAAGGGCTGATGAAAGACAGTGTGGGATTTTTAAAAAAAATTATTACAATTAAACACACACTGCCACGTAACTATTTCAAAATACTAATACTTGCTGTGAGCACACTTAGCTCCTCATTCTTGCTACTTTCTGAAGCAGTTCTGGACCTCTGGCTCTTTGCCAAAGTCAAAATGGCTGTGAAAGGTAAATGTTTTGTACTGATTCAGGACACTGAGGCAGCCACGACAGCACAACTAGACACTCAGGAAAGAGAACTTCAGAATCGCTCCAGCAAGTGGCCAGAATAACGAGATAAGCGTGTGTATGTGTGCAGGGGGGTATTTTGAGATTAACGACAGTGTGTCTTTTACACTAATGAAGTTTTTCAATTAACCATTACTATGCTTGTATTTGCTTATCCTGTCTTGTATACTGTCTCTCAGATGTATTTTCTCCTTTCCACATTCTGGTATTGTTTTGAGGGGGGTCAGATGGTAGCTACCAGGAATCAAACAAAGGGCCTCACTTGCCCAGCAGGTACTAGCTGTTGAGCTATATCCCCGGCCCCTACACTCTGGTTTGTGATGCTAAGACTGAGACTCTACAAACGTTTCTCTATCATCAGAGGACATCACACATTCTGCCAACAGGGGACACTAGAAGAGAATTGGGCCATAGAAGAGAAGGTGATGCGTCTTCCACACTTGCTGGCCCTACCCTGGGGTCTTGGGCCCCAGTCACATCAGTTGGTTTCAGTCTCCAACTTCTTTTGGAACTCACAGAACCAGCACAATAGCCCTCTCTTCAAAGTCTAGGACTCAGTCACTGCTCTGTAGGGCACTTCCTTGAGTTCCAGGTTCTATCACTTCCACTCTTCTCTTTGATCCCCAGCCCAAGGAGTAGTAGCTCCTTCTTGCAGTTCTTCTCGCAGTTTTACTTTCATGTCCTCAGAGCTGGGGATATAGCTCAGTGGAATAAGCGCCTGCCTAGCAAGTGCAGTGTCCTGAGTTCAATCCCCAGTACCGCCAAAAAAAAAAAAAAAGGAAAATACTTCCATGTCCTCATTTTAATTTTGCAGTCTTTGAACATCTATTGAACCAATTCCCACCAGGTGCAGTACCACACATCTGTAATCCCCGCCACTCAGGAGGCTCAGGCAGGAGAATGGCAAGTTTGAGGCTAACCTAGACAAGTGAGAACTTGTCTCAAATTAAAAGTGGTAAGGTTATAGCTCACTTTCACAGCACTTGCTCAGTATACATGAGACTCTGGGTTCAATCCCCAGTACTACATAAAAGAAGGAAAAATAATTTTCTCATATTATTTTCTCTTTGTTAAGTACTGGCATGATTTCCATCTTCCTTTGTAGGTCCTACTGGAATGCTACATGGATCTGTAGCTGGTGACCATGTGGTATTACAAATTCTGTTATTTAAAGAGGAGAAGAATAGATCCTGGGGACAAGTCCCACTCCTCAGGACACAGTAGGATTTTTAGTACAATTTCCCCCTTCTCCTACACCATCCCATCCCTTTAAGTTTGGTTGGCACAATTTTGCTTTTGTTCCATGTTTTTATACTTTATGCTCATCACATTTTAAGACTTCTTTAAACAGGTCCATTTAAACTCATAAATACTGTACTTTAACCATAGTCAGACCCAACTATACATTCTACTGGTTTTAAGTTTCATAACTCTTCTGCTATATCTTCCAGTTTCCTCAGTTATTTATTCTTATTCTTTTTTCTTCCCTGGATATATTGTCTTTGTATTACAAAAGGTGTACATGTCATACACATAACACATAGGTATTAAAAGTGGGTCTTGCAGTGCATGGGTACCTATGTACTGGTTCCATGTGACTTAGAATTACAATGATTTCACTGCCAAAAACTTAACAGAGCAGTAAGGTAGGGCATATGCTCTAAGTGCTTGAGAGAGGGGACCTGCGTGGCTGAAGTAGAGATGTTTGGATGAGGCCCCAGGAGGGAAGCCCCTGGCTGCTTTGCAGGTGTATAGAGAGAATGTAAGGGAGAGGGTGTGGATTTAAGGTGGGGCTTCCTGGTTGAGGAAGTTGCTTAATAGATTTTTAAATAGAGGAAAAAAACCCTCCAGAGCTCTGCACCTGGTAGTAAACTGCTTTACTCAGCTAACTTAGACCTGCTCTACAGGCTTCTAGCTCAGAGGTAAGGAAATGAACCCCTCAGAGCTGTTTGGATCTTCATCTCCTCAGTAAAATTTACACTAACATGTAAAGGACTATTTGACTGGTGTGGAGTTCTAGAATAGGAACACTATAAACTATATTCTTAGATGCTCACTAAGGTGTCTTGTACTTTTGGAGAAATATAAACTCTCATTGCCTAATCTATAAAAGAGGAAATCATATTCCAAACGTGTTGTGCTGAGAAAATCTTTCAAGCTATTTTTCTTGGTTCCCTTGGGGCTGGATCAATCTATATGACTAGTTCTTAGCTGTGCTTAGAAATGACATCTGTGCACTAACTAGGCTAAAGCATTGAAAGACTAGTCTGAGGTCTCAGAGATTTTCTCTCCCCCTCTTACCTCTGAGGATGATGACAAGTGAAGTTTACTGTGATAAGAACTTGCCAGTTTGCATGCTAATATGAAAGGGCATGAGAAGCATCCTAAAATTTGAGATCTTGTAGGTAGGCCTGCTCTAACACTTGTGAGGTCTGGGGACAGAATATAAAAGGAGACCTACTACCTACTGTCTAAATGCTTCAAAGTCACAAATCACACTGTGTCAATCAGCTTTTTGTTGCTATGGCAAAATACCTGAGATAAATAATTTAAAGAAGTAAAGGTTCATTTTAGCTCACAGTTTCTGAGCTTTTAGTCCATGGTCTCTTGGCTTTGTTGCTTCCGGGTCCACAGAGAGGCAGAGCATCATGACAGGTAGCCTGTAGTGGAAAAACTGGTTTATCTTATAGAGGACAGGAGAAAGAGACAGACAGACCAGACATGCCAGGAGTCAGGAACAAAATCAGAACAGGAAAAGAAGAAAATGGGCATTTTGACTTTGCTGGGAAATGATATGTCATGCAAAGATCTATTGCATTTATGTTGGGAGAAAAGCTCTGACAAGTTTGTGTCTTTTTTCTTATCTAAACACTTCCACCACTCAAGTCTTTCCTGCCCTACACAAGTGTTCATCTCTGACAGCAGCAACACAGCCCAAAGATCTTCATGGCTTCCAGTGCAGCCACTGTGGCTTTTGATGACATATGAAGATCTAGAGAAGTGTTTCTCTGGGGCCTGAGTAGTATAAGTAATAACTGCTGATATTTAATGTCATAAGCTGTGCTGAACATCAGATCTCTAGTGACAGAGGGAAGGAGGCTCTGAAATGGGCTTGGTAGAGCTTCTCTTATCCAGGCCTGAGAATACTACAGAAGTAGGGTTGGAGAATCCATCTGTCACTAAATTGTGAAGAATAAGAGACATTGTATTAGTTAATTTTCTATCATTATGACAAATTACCTGACATAATCAACTTAAAAAGAACATGGTTTGGCTCACAGTTTCAGAGGTTTCAGTGCATGGTTAATTTGGCCCTGCTGCTTTTGGGCATGATCATGGTGATGCAGTTCATCATGGTGGGTGCATGCAGCAGAGCAAACGTTTCACTTAATGGCTTAAGAGAGACAGGAAGGGATCTCAACATCCGTTCTCCAAAGGCACAAATGACCTAACTGCCTCCCATCAGGCCACCTCTTACAGGTTCTACCACCTCTCCATGGTACCTCAGGCTGGAGGCCAAATATTTAACACATATTTACCTTTGGGGGACTTTCTGGTTCAGACCTATTGCATATGTTAAGATTTGAATGCCAAAAGCCAATTGAGATTAAATCCTGCAGCAAGGAATTAAAACTTCTACAAATGATCAAGATGTAATTTATATATATACCAGTTCTCCAAGATCAGTGTAATTATTATGTATTGCAAATGTATCCGACTAATAGAATTTTAAAAATACAAATAAAAATTGAAAACGGAGTTGTCTTCTCATTTAAATATTGTGATTTCAAGCTGCTATTGATTAGAGAGAGGTCCAGCAGTGAGGGACTAATTTAGTAAATCAGACTTGATAAACTTAGAGCACTAAGTCTAGGAACAAGCACTGGGGTGTATCTACTGGTTCATGAAACTGATGCAAAGCAAATGGATTGGAAGACAATTTAGATCTTGATAAAGTTAATTTTATTGTTACAGTCTTTATGATTCAATCAGTTCCTAAAAGCCCACCAGCAACTAAGCCTATATGCAAAGATTTTTTTTGGGGGGTGCATATTAGATCTCAGCTACAATTGTATTTACTCTGACCTCAATGTGCAAAAGTATTGCGGGAGCATAATATGGTGTGGTTTTAAAGAAGGGTTAATGCTCTTCTTTAAAGAGTGAGTTCTTGTTCTGTGAGACTGGGTTGGTTACTGCAAGAGTAGGTTGTCATAAAGCAAGACTGGCACTTCCCGTGGGTCTCTTAGTGTGCACCAGCTTCCACTTCTTCTTCTGCAGCATTTTGTGATGCAGACAAGAGCTGCCACTAGATTCCAGTATCATGCTGTTTGGACTATTAGCCACTATAATCATGAACCAAATAAATTTTTCTTTCCACATTACCCAGCCTCAGGTATTGTCTTGGTTACTTTTCTTTTATTGCTGAGACAAAATACCTAACGCCCCAAATGAAGGAAGGAAAGGTTTATTTAGCTCACAGTTTGTGAAGGTTTCAGTCCATATTTGGCTGGCTCCAAGGCAGGGTGGCACATGGCAGAGGGCAACAGTTGATAGCGGCAGAAAACAGCAAAAGTAACAAGACCAAAATGGGAGAAGCAGCAGAGAGCAAGCCTTTTTCCCTCCCTTATATTGTATGTAGGCTATCCACCCCAGGGTGGGTGTAGCACTCACACCCATAATCCGAACATTGGACCATGGATCAGTCAGTCATAAACTCTAGAAGCCTGCCCATGACTGCATGAGGCTTTGGAGGGACATCTAGACACAAATCATAACAGATATCCTGTTATAACAACACAAAATGAACCTACACATGAAGTAAGTTGATGAGACTTTGGTCTTCTTGGAACGTAAGAGTTTGTTCAATGTGGGAAGGCTATATGATATAGAGATACTGCTGTCAGTCCCCGCAGCAGTGAGTATAATCTCATTGGGTTACTCTTTCCTGGCTTAGGCTTTACAATGTGGGCCTAGTAACAGTCTCTCATTTGTAACCTTGACTCCTTTCCCCATCCTACTGTAAGGTATATTAAAAATCTGGTACATAGAGTATACATAGCTAGGTGAGCTCCAAAGGACATCTAACTTCAAATCCAACTCTGCTGTTTATGATACCCTTCTTGTCTTATAGCTCAGCTTTATATGAAAATTCTTTATGATATGTAGCATTTTTATGTTTTGGAGGTAGGGTTGCATTTCATATTAGTTCTATCTGCTACCCTTAAGTTTTCATGAACATAAAAACTTCCAAAAACAGAATTCTCAAATCCTCCAAAAACAAATGTTGAATTAATTACTTGGCAAGCAGATACATTGGTTTACTTGTCTTTTAAATTATATTTTTTATTCCTATATATACGCTAACTTATTTCATTTATACTTGTTTATCTTAGTTCATCAAAAAGGAAGTTTTGTGTTATTAGCTATTTTTTTTAAGAACCTTTTAAACTTATGTCTTCTACTCTGAGTAACTATTTTAAAGATAGTCATGATACAGTGTAATAACTATTGTTATTCTCTTATTTGGTTATGTAATTTTGATTTTTTCATAAAATAAAAAATATAATTGTTTTATCTTGTCCTATAGATCTTTTTCCATAGTTGTTATTGGAACATGAATCATAATTTCAATGCCTTCATGAAATTCATTGGGTTCTCATGCAATATCTTTGAATTTCTTAGCGGCCAAGGTAATATTCATTATTCATCAATATAATAAATATAATCTAATAATATACTATTATATAGATCCGACTTTTAAGTTCTTAAAACATTCTAACTATGGCCTTCCTTCTAAATGTAATTTCCTAACAGGTTTCCACCCAGATACAATATTTGTTCTTCTAGCTTTAAGAAGTTCTGTTATGTTTTGAAAATGAGATGCGTAAATTGAGTCCATTTTGATTTGTCCTTACAGTAATATGATACAGGATCAGTCTCTTTTTTTCTTTTGTACTGGGCATCAAACTCAGGACCTTGCACTTGCCAGGCAGGTAATTATGCCAATGAGCTATATCCCCAGCCCTAACGATCAGTCTCCTTGTGTGTCCAAAGGAGTGTTCATATTTCATTCAAATAGAGAACACAGAATTTCAGAAGCTGTTGACAAAGAGAAAGACTCATCAGCAATGGAACTACAGGGTGTAAAATCACCAGCCACTTGTTTCAACCATAATTTGACTAAATCTGCTCTTGATACCAAAGACTTGTTGACATTTAAGATTATGAACAGCCTCAAGAAATTGAAAGATTTGGCCATGGTATTTTTTTTTAAAGCAGACTTCTATAAAAAAGGCTGGCAATGAGCTATAGTCAGTGTAATTTTAACAAAATTATTTCTCTAGTATTGCTGAATGTTTTCTTTTTTAGAATTTTGAGTAGTGAAACATTTGTATTTATAGAAAATTATGTAAAGTGGAATTACTGAGTGGTATAATGTGTACTTTCAGTTTTCAAGAGGGATTTGAAGATGCAATGCTGCTGGCTTTGGCGATGAAGGAATGGGCCATGCACCAAGGAAATATACAACCTCCAGAAGGTGGAAATGGTAAGAAAATGGATTCTTTCCTAGGTTCTCCAGAAGGAACAGACTGGCTGCTACCTTGATTTTAGCCCATCTAGCCTCCTCTTGGACCTGACTTCTTAAGATTATGAAATTTTTTAAGATAATAAATTTGGGTTATTTTATTTATTCATTAGAATGGAAGGATATCAACAATCAAACGTGCTATTTTAATCTGTTATTTTGTGTTGATTTGTTACAGCAGAAATAAAAACCTACTGTAGAAAGTGATGAATATGGTACTAGATATCATGGATCTTCAGAGATCTGCAGGAGAGATTCCTTGACTGCCTGCGTACTGATCTGTGCATGTCAGAAAGTACATTAGAGACATCATATTTTGCTCAATGTTGGAAAAAGAACCATTGGAAATGAGTACAATTTTCTGAGATCACACAAAGCTGGAAAACTTCCCAACTCATATTTAAGGAAGAAGTACTACAAAAATTTCACAAATTCTTCTAAAAAATAGTGAAAGAAACATTTTCAGACTAACTTTATGGAGCCAACTTTACCCTGATTCTCAAACCAGACAAAAACCTTATAGAAAACTACACACCAATAATTCTCATGAATGCAAAAGTCCTTAATAAAAACTTAACTAGAATTTTTACTCATTGCTGGTAGTAATGCAAAATGATATAGGCCTTTTGGGAAACAATTTTAGCAGGTTCTTATAAATACATAATTGCATATGATCCACAATCCCCAGTCCTATGTAATTACTTGAGACATACAAAAACATATGGTCATACAATGGCTTACACAAATGTTTGCAGTAGCTTTATTTATAACCCAGAAAAAACTAGTCAACGTTTGCAAGCTTTCTCTTGCTATAACAAAATACCAGAGGTATTCAATTTAAATGGAAAAATTATTTTGACTTATGGTTTTTCAGTCCGTGGTTATTTCATCTTGTTGGTTTGGGTCTGTGCTGAGGCAAAAGTATTTTAAGTGGTTTTATAATACCTTCTTTGTAAAGCCAGTTTGAGTGGATTTGTCTCACTCTCCCAGTCTCTCCTCTCATTTTGTTTTTCTGCTTTTAGATATTTCATCACAAATTAAATTTCTTGATTAGTTATAAGTATACTGCTTTAAAATTTTTATAGAGTTTGGCTAAGTTACATTTTCTAAGAAATTATCACTTTTTATCTAGTTTTTATTTATTGCTATAAGTTATTCTAGTATCTTTCAGATCTTTGCTGAATTTAGTCTTTTTCATTCTCAAAATTGTTTTATTTATTTTCACTTCTTGGCTATAACTTTAGAACCTTACTGAAGTAGTGTATTATATATTTTAAAAGTACCCTAAGCTAGGATTGGTGGTGTAGGCCTGTAATCTCAGCACTTTGGGAGGTTGAGGCAGGAGGATTCCAAGTCCGAGCCCAGACTTACCAAGACCCTATCTCAAAAAATAAAGACTGAGGGTGTAACTCAGTGAGAAGACTTTGGGTTCAATCCCCAGCTCTGCAAAGCAAAAACCAGAAAAACCAACCATACCCATTTTTATTTTTTTGCAATACCATTGAACCCAGGCGCTCCCTATTATTGAAATACATTTCCAGATGTTTTTGATGCAGGGTGTTACTAAGTTTCCCAGGCTGGCCTTGGAGTAGCCCACACCTTCCTTTTAATTTTTAAATATGTAATTTCTCTCTGAGGTTTTTTTTTCCTTATTACCTCCCCTCCTTTCTTTTTCCTATCCTTTCCTTCCTTCCCTCCTGATAATTAATTTTGAGTTTTATTGCTATTTTTAAAAAATATTAATTCCATTTTTATTTTTCCACTTGCCCCGTTGTTTTAATAATTTCTTAAATTATATTATCAGCTTATGTGCAGCCAAAAGCCTGAAACAAAAGAAATATTTTCTATTATTTGAGATTATGAAATTTCTTCTATTTAATGATTTAGCAGTAACCCACACATTTTTATATGTGGTTTTTATTTATTTATTGTTACTGGGGACTGAACCCAGGGCCTTCACACTGATACAGCCCCAGCCCATTTTTCATTTTGATACAGAGTCTAAGCTGCTTAGGCTGGTCTCAAACTTGTGATCTTCTTGCCTCAGTTGCCCACAGTGCTGGGATTATAGGCCTATGCCACCCTGCCAGTTTCTTTGCTCTCCTAGAGATTTATGACTTGATTCATTTTTCCTTCAATATTTAATTTTTAAAATATTATTTTTTACTTTGGAAAATTTAAAAACTAAGTAAATAAATCAGCTTTAACAACTAGTAATATTTCCCCTGAACTTTGGGGTATTACTACATTTTGTTTTCTACACTCCCATTTAAGTCAACTATCATTTTAGTTTTTGTTTGTTTTGTTTTTTTGAAACAGGATCTTGTTATGTAGCCCAGGGTGGCCTTTAACTCATGGCACTCCTCCTGCTTCAGCCTCCTGAGTGCTGAGATTACAGGTATGTACCATCATACCCGGTGTCATTTTGGTTCTTATTCCTCTATCAAACTGCATCTTTTTTCAGCTTTTAAGATTTTCTCTTTTGTCTTTGGTGTCCTAAGTATTAATGCAGTGTCCGGAGGGAGATCTAGTTTTACTTGTATTGCTTCGTGAATGCAACAATTCATGTCTTTCATTTTATTCTTATGTTGAACCTTACTCCACAATGCGATGGTACTTGGGAGGTGGGGCCTTTGGGAAGTAATTAGGTCACAAAGGTAGAGTTCTTGTGATGTGCTCCCTTGAAGATGGAGTGAGATCACAAGAAGAGACAAACCAGGAAGGCCTCACTTGAACCCAGCCATGCTGGCAGCCAGATGATCTCAAGACTTCCAAACCTTCAGAACTGTGAGAAAAAAGAAATTGTTTTTAAAGGTGCTCAGTCTATTTTACAGCAGCCCAAATGAACTAAGATACCTCAGTAACAGCTCATGCCAGTTAGTTCAACAACTTTTTAGCTGATTTCCATGAGCAATGAAGATGCTGTTGAGTTTCTTACACACCATTTTCTTCTTCATGTTTCTTTTCTGAAAGGTAACCATGCTTTCTAACCATTGCATTTCAAGGCTCTGTATCATTAAGCCTTTTTATCTACGCAACTTCATTCCTCGTAACAGGATGTCTCAAAAAACATGCTGTCTCCCCACTGTCCTAAGACCAAAACACATGTTAACCTAAAGTTTTGTTTTTACATTTTTTTTTTTGTACCCAAATCCCATCCATAGTTTAAGGTGATGCTTCAATCTAGGTTTATCTCCTACCATTCTAAGTTCACAAAGCCTGTTTCATAATTGCACGGCCGTGATTATTTTCCTGTTAGAGGTACAGCAAGTAAGGTGTCTTTCTAAATGGATCCTACTTGTAGGTAGGATGCTAGCCTATTTTTTTTTTACTGCAGTCCCACAATCTTAGCACAAAGAAGATGCTCAATAGGTATTTATGGACCAAAGTCTTCTCTTCCATGGCCTGTCATTTAATGGACCATACTCAAAAGAACCTTCATCTGTTAAAGGAAATGAGAAATCTAAGTCAATTTCTTTGTGTGTTAACAATTCTGGCAGAAATACTTAATTGGGAGAACATTTCAAGCAAGAGGCTAAGATTTACAAATTAGAAATCATTTTTAATTATACATACCTATATACTTCTAGACAGTTATAGCAGGGATACAAATCTACTTATGCAAGTTATTCAGTTACTGATCAATGTCATTTTCACAAATAGCTCACTACTTCTGAAACATAAAGCTTCTATAGATAAACAGGACACCTAATGATGAGATCAGGTACATTCAGGGGGGTATGGCCGTGGAAAATAGGACACTTAATGAAAATGACAATAGGAACATTTTTCAAACGCTATTTAATGCTACCTTGTCATGAATATGCTTTAGTGTACAAAGAATTACAGCCCATTTTATTTGAATTGGACTTCAATATCATAAAAAATAATCTGAAGAGCTTTGCTTGCTATTGACATAGTGGTTTACAATTCAGCAGATTGTCTCAAGGTGCTGGAAGTCACCTCCCAAACCACTAGATGAGCTGGGTAAGTAAAGAAGTAACATAAGGGATATTTTTCCTAACAATGTGGGCATTGAGAGAAGTATGTTGAAAGAATTTTATATGCCCACATTAATTATGCTATATTACATAACTCATTTTATTTGGTGTTATTAAATAGACGCTATGATGAATTTTAACATGCACCCCTCCCCAAAATGGACAGGAACTAACCACATGTTTGAATTATGCAGAGTCAAAAACATCATTGGGTGAAATAAGAAATCAAACAAAACATAATACAGTATAATGGGTAACATAAAGGTTTATTTCTGAAGATAATGGCATTGACAGTTTTTCATTTCCTCATAAATCTTATTTTTCATTATGAGAAACTCATAATAGGTAACGCTATCTTGAATTCTGCGAAATATATCACACTAAATTTTTGCCTAATTTTTGTGTCAGACTTTGAAAAAGAGCATCTCTTAATTCACATGCTTCTTAAAAAATTAAACAAAAATAATTATAATTTTTAATGTTTTCTTTTCCCTTCCTTTCCACTTCGCCCCTCCCTAGTTCCCCTTCCCATCGGAACATTTTCTTCCTATTTCACAATATTATACATTTGGGTCCTTATTTACACGTTCAGTTTCTCACACCAGAGAAACAATGTGGTTTTTACACGTGTCCAATTTATTTCACTTAAGAGTACGGTCTCAAGGTGCATCCATTTACCTAGAAATGTCCCAAGTTTATATTTCTTTATGCAAAAATAATTTTAAAAGGAGCTCTGGGGGATATTCTCTTTTATGTACATTCAAGAAAGCAAAATCTGCTGCAAATAAAGTAAGCCAACTTTTACTTGACATATAACTAAGAATGAGATTTAGAATCAGACATTTCCCCAGATATCCACCATGGCATTTTATTAACAAAACGCTGCCTAGAGGAATGACGTCTTCAATGTAAAATCTGATGCAAAACAGGCAAGGAAAGGAACGATGATTGTAACAAGGGCGCGCCAGGGACAGTGCAGTGGAAGTAAGAGCAAACTCCCTTCTCCAAAAGCCACTGCAGGGACTTGAGGGAACATCTGAGGAAAAACAATGCAAGCCACTGGCCTATTACTAAGAAAACCCTTCCAGGGTCTGGAGGCACAGTTCAGCGGCACAGTGCCTGCCTGGCAAGGGCAAGGTCCTGAGCTTGATTCCTGGTACCGAAAAAAACCAAAATGACCCCCGAGAATCCTTGCAGCTTGGCTGCGGAGATAGGTTTGGTGTTTATATTAACCTCTGGCACTCTGGATGGTTAGAATGGAATAAAACTATTCATGCTTTTTCTTTTATTATAGATGCCAGTATCACATGATCTTTCACTTCGCCCAAATTTTGGGAACATTTTCACCAATTGCACTTTTCCTAGGGCAATATATGTAAACTGCTTAGTTTATTAACCTGAATGGTTTAGTTCTTTAGAAAGACCTTCATTTTACATCTTGTTGTTTTTCTGCTCATAGAAGGATCTTAGCTCCCCAGAATCCTAATTAACTCTGCATCTCTGTACACTCCAGTCTCAAGCTATAGTACAGACAACTGGAAAGACCCTCACTTAAAATTAGAAAATGTTCACTAGATTTTTCGTAACTACCTCAAACAAAAGTATAGCATAATGTTGTACCGTTAAGTGCCTCAAGATTATTCTGTGGTCAAGATCATTTAGAAGTAAGATTTGATATCAGATTTTAAAATTTGTTTTTAAAACTACTCGCTTTCATAACCATATTCTGTAGGTATTTTGTGTTTGCACACATTTACATTTATCTAAGATGAAGGCCTAGGAGTAAATGAGATTTTCCTAGTTTTATTCTCATAGTTGGACATCAAACTACATGTCATAAATGTAGAATTAGAAAAACTACATTTAACAGTAAGTACATGCCATAATAGACTATTTTTCCTGTCTTCTGGATTAAGTAAAAGCAAATGTAAATTTGACCTTTTTTTGTGTGGTACTGGGCATTGAGTCCAGAGCTTCATGCCCGAGTCATAGCCTCAGTCCTTTTTCCTTTTTGAGACAGGATACAATCCTCTTGCAAGAGCCCCCAGAAGAGCTGAGATTATAGGTGTACACCACTATGCCCAACTCATTTCATCTTTTAATACATCACCTGTTTGCTGAGTGTTATCTGTCAGAGAAATACAAACATATATAAATACCTCAGTGATACGGTGGATTCAGCCTCAGATCCATGCAATAACATGAGTCAGATGAATTTCTTGGTCATATAAAAGTTAAACTTTCATTATATTATAGCCTATTAAGGGTGCACATAGCACTATGAAAATTAAAAATGCTTTATTGCTAAACACTGCTAATGATAATCTGAGCTTTCAGCACGTGCTGTTGCTAAGTGGCACTGCTAAGACGTACTCAGACAGGTTGCCACAAATATCCAATCTGTAAAAAGAAAAAAAAAGCACCTGTAAAGTACAATGAAATGAGGACTGGCTATATCAGCCTGTCTTTATGAAACTTTCTATCTCGTATCATATAATCTACTTTAAACATTTGGTAGAATGTTTACATAAAAATAAAAAATATGTATGCAATTCACCTCTCAATGGTTCAGTCTGACAGATATGACTAAAATGTCACTCCATGTTTTCCAGAAAACTGGTGCAAGTCTGTTCCTTCACTTAGCACTTACCTCTTCTATTTTACAACTTACTTGT
The DNA here is from genome assembly GCA_004027595.1 of Dinomys branickii. Classification (NCBI taxonomy): domain Eukaryota; kingdom Metazoa; phylum Chordata; class Mammalia; order Rodentia; family Dinomyidae; genus Dinomys; species Dinomys branickii. The sequence continues at coordinate 195,885 of PVLD010000406.1, read as the reverse complement.
TGACTGTTCCCAATATCAACCCTCACCCTCTAGAACGTTAAGCCCTACGAAGGCAGAGACTTCTGGTTTTGGCTACTGCAATATCTTAAATGCCTAATGGAGTGGCTGACTAGGGGCACACAAACAGTCACTGAAGAAAATGAGAGAGGCCAAAGATGTAATAGAATGTGATAAGGATAAGGGAACAGTCTGGGGCCTTGTAGGCCAATCTAAAGAGCTGACTTCTTACTGAGGGGAGTGAGGAATGCTGAGCAGAGGAGTGTTGTAGCCTGACTCGGGGTTTAAAAGCATCGCTCTGGGTGCTGTACAGGGGATAGGCTGTGGCGGGCAGAGGTGAAAGTAAAGAAATACAAGGCAACTACAATAATTAAGGCACGTGAGCGGCCATGAGGGTGAAAGCAGTGTAAGAAGTGGTTGCATTTTAGAGTATTCTGAAGGTAAAGGAAATAGAATTTCATGATGGGTTGGACGGGGCTGTGAGAGAAACAGAGAATTCCTGGCTGACAAGAAGGCTGTTTGGGGTTAAGCAGCAGGAAGCAAGATCATTAGGAGACTAATGAAAGACTGTGGGAGGAGCACATCTGGAGGTGGGGTGAGGGAAGGCTATTCAGTGTTGGACGTGGTATGTTTAAATATTTTGTTAGGTACTGGACAGGTGAGTCTGTGACCAAAACTTAGGGAGTGTCCCAAGCCGACACAAATCAAATGGTCATTGTATATGAACAGAGTTTAAAGTGAGCACAGATTAGAGAAACCAGGCATGAGCACCCTGTAGTTAAAGAGAGCAATAGAGAATGACCTTTATCACAGAAATGAAAAAATTTCAGGTTCTTCTCAGGTAGTAAATGCCCTGAAGAAAAAATCACTATTAGGTGATGTTACTTTATGAAAGACAGGTAAAAACAAGCAAATTATGAATGTAATTTAAAGATAGAATTTATTCTCTGATGGTTTACTCATGCAAACTGCACATAAAAGAAAATAGTACAGTTTGTGTAACATTGCAAATATAAGGACTCAAAATACTAGGTACAGTAGTGTGACATCCTGAAAGTCAAAATGGAATCTGTGTTTATACAACTAATAATGATTTTTATTTGCTGAGTACAGATTGATTTACAATGAAAGTTTTGCTAACCTTGGTAAGCTCATTAACCGTTCACATGACTTCTTACATCTATGTAGTCTTATTTTACAGTTGCAAGAATTCTGTTACCAAAACTTTAACTTGCATAAATAAGAAGAAAGAAAAAAATTCAGTGAAGGACTTGGGAAAGTAAAAAATTGAGGCTTTTCCTAACTAATCCAAACTACAATAAAAAATAAGCCTTCTTGTAGAATTCATATTTTGTGCCTTTGAGATCAACTCAGTGTAATTATGACAAAATCATGATTAGAAATTACTTTATGAAATCAGTTAAAAATGAAAAATTTTACAAGTAGATCAACTAAAAATGCTCTCATTTTTAATAAGCCAACAATGAAATTTCTATTATCTTCATACTTAAAAATCCTGAATGTCATTTGTATAAGTTGTATGTTTCCCAGTTTGGAACTTAGGCAGGTGGGATATTCCCTTGAATTGTCAAGGATATTCCATACAGGCTTTTAAAATGTCAGTCTCATTAGGAGATGGCACTGAGACTTTAGCAAATGGTGTAGTATGGATGCAGAACAAACTTATTATCAATGCATTACATATATTTACATAATGGAATTCTGCTTGAATGCCAGAAGTTGCTACTGGATAGGACTCAACTATTTTACAAAGTTTTCTTACACACATCTACTACTTTTTAATTTTTATTGTTTAACAATTTAGTCTATTTAAAATATTGTGTTGTATTTTGAACATAACTGCAGAATAAAAATAGATAATGGCACATTAGAAAACTCAGTATCCCACAGATGACTGAATAATGAGGAAAGTGTACCTACAATCATCTCATCTGAAACAAGCTACATCATGGAATGTTAGTTATCCAAGCCTGCACATAATGACATTTTTAAACTGCAGTCATCTATTGGCCAGCATCACACTGAAGGCATCGTTAAACATTCAAGCAAAGATTGCTGGCATAAACTATTGAAAGATACACACACACACACACACACACACTCACTCATTCACATTTCCCACATTATAATTACATTGTTCTAAAGATAGATACTGATTTTTTCCACAAGAAACATTATCAAAATTTGCTACTAAAAGATGACAGTGCTTTCACAAGAATAAGTACAAGTTAGCTCGCAAGTACAAGACAATGGGGGTAAACAGTCGAAGTTTCTAAGTAGTAATTTTAGGCTTTTCTGGCAACCATACCATACTTGATTATGCATAAACTTCTCAGTTTGAAACCTGAAATCTGCAAAAAACAAAAACAAAAAACTCCAAATAAGAGTTAATGTCAAAAATTAGATACCTGATAACCCTGTATCATACAGTATATAATTTCATATTTTCAGCCTCAAAACACAGGTTTGAAATACTGAATTTAAGACTTAAAAAATAAAGTCATTCTTGAAATGCTGAATTTTTCAAAATTTCTGTCTACTTAAAATCTTTAAAAAAATGCAGTATTATTAATGACTATGATTTAGTTTAAGAATGCACATAAAAGCACTGTATGTCTTTTACCATGTTTTCACTAAAAAGGTGTTCTCTAATATTCTTCCTTTTGCATAATGTGCAAAATAAAAGGCAAAAAGATTAAAAGCAAATTTCTATCTTTCTCTTGCCTAGTGCTTTATGACTTTGTTTGCATTACAAAGTCAATAGTCCCTATGTAAAACTTTGGTACAAATGATAAGACTACCATTACATTTGAAGATTAAGGAGTGGGCCAAAAAAAATGGAAGTGGGAAGAGATTCATTAACACCCCCATTTATTAAAACACCACCAAATTAAAACTGAAATAAACCACAATGAATTATAATACAATATACACATTGAGCACAGAAAAATTAATAAATCTAACAATATTTATAAAAAAAGCAAAATCAGTCTTTTTCCAGAGACTTAAAAACTGTTGCTCAGTCTGATCATCAACTGCTGCTACATCCACTTTAGAGCCAAATTTTATTTCAAGTAAAAAAAAAAAAATTACAACCACAGACTTCGCATAAATGGAAACTGGTCTTTCCTTGATTTCCCTTTGAAGTCACTAATGAGTATCTAAAACTGTTGCACTGCAGGGTTTTAATCAACTTCCTGAGGGCTGTGACTGAGAGGAAGGCGCCATGACCATCTGTGAAAGCGCAGGCTCTGTACTCTGGTCTGCCATCTGGGTGAGGACTGAAGTGGCCACAGCTTCTGCCTTGGAGGTTGAACTGACTCCATTGGATGTGCTGACAGAACTATGCTGTATAGCTTCTGTATGTGGGCTACTTGGCACTGAAAGGTCTTCTGAACTATCATCTTTCTCAGCAGCTGAGCAGAAAAAAGAAAAATTGTTCATTTTCTTGAAGTATCTATTAAAAATTAACAGTACGTTGAATCAATATACAAAGTAAAAAGTTAGAAGTTTATTTTATAAAACTGATCACTTAAACCAGTGTGGTTGGAATTGAGTAACTGAAAAGGTGGGTCTAAGTCACAAAGTAGGCAATCTGGGCTGGGGATATAGCTCAGTGGAATAAGCGCTTGCCTAGCATGCGCAGGGTCCTGAGTTCGATCCCCAGTACCGCAAAAAAAAAAAAAAAAAAAAAAAAAGAAACAAAGTAGGCAATTTTACCTGCTACAGGTCAAACAAAGGAACAACCATGTACATGGAAATACGTGAGTGCCCAGTGTTTCACAGAATTGAGCTTTAACATTAGTGTTAAAGAAAATGAGATAAGTGTTTGATAGCCTTTTAGGTAAAATCAAATGCTTATCAAGCACCACATTTATCAAAACCAGGGCTTGCCTAAATGTCACTCTTATTAAAAGATATAAAAGATTTTGTAAGCACATGCAGAAACAAAATGAACATTTCATATAAATTATATTTTAAAAATTATTCCCTCTGTATATATTATTCTGGCTGACTTTCCATCTACTACAGTCACAGATGATTACAACACCTGATTCTAATGATGCATACACATGAGAATAAGCAGTATTTATAGTCTAAATGCCACCAGCTGTTAGAACTGCAAGAATTAGGATTCAAATAAAGATCCACATAAAACTATAGATACTGCAACTTAAACAATATTCAGGAAAGAGCATTCTAAATATTTATGAAAAATAAAAAGATCAATATTTAGCTCTGAACAACAAATCTCTTATATATTCTTTTTCTAAGGGGAGGAGTGCTGGGAATTGAGGTCAGGATTCATGCTTGCCAGGAAAGCGCAGTGCCACTGAGCTAAATCCCCAGGCCCCTCTTATACTCTTTACATTAACAGAATAGAATCCAATAATTTCATTTAGTGAAAAATTTGGATGTGTAATACACACAAATATTTACAGTATCTGTAAGAAAAGAGAACTTTGATAAACATCTGTGAACCCAGCCTCCAATTTCAGACAGAATAATGCCAGGAACACTTGTGCTTCTGGATGCCCTCTCCTTGCTGGATGATATTCCTTCCATCAGCCTCTTTTCTTTGCAAAATTACCATGTTGGGACGCATCCCTAAACAACATGGTTTAGCCTTGTTTATTTTTAAGCACTGTAAAAACAGTATCATACTGGAACCTAACTTTTTTCATTTGACATTAAAAATAATTTTCATTTAATGTTTCAAGGTGATAATATGCAGACTTTCTATTACATCTGAGAATGCAGACTGGCCTGCTTACTGTGGATCTGATATTCTGAAAGTCAATTAGCAAAAAACACTGGATCTTATGAAACAATTATTTTTCATGGTTATTCCATGATTTGTAATGTAGAAGATGGAGAGGAAGAATAGCTGGCAAGCTTAGGCTAAAAAAAAAAATTCCTCATTGAGAGTTTTTACAAATAGTGTTCTCACAGCACTTTGACACGCTGCCTCAAATACACACATTTTTTGAAACCAGGTTTCAAAACACACATGAGATTAAATACTGTCTTCTCTGTGTTATAAATGCAAAAACTATACCCGTGGATCAAACTTTACTTAAGATAAAATTTTTAAAAGGTTTAATTATACAGATATAAAGCAGAAATAATACTTTTCTGGTCAAACAATAATGAACATTATAAAATATAATTCAGTTAAGTAAGCAATACAACGGTTACATGTTCAAACTGGCGTTGACAGTTTAACTGGAGGGAATACTAAAAAGCCCTGATTACTTACTTCACCATTACTCTTTGACTGAACACGACAACCTTTCAAGTTCTGAGGGTGTATCAGCTCTCAAAACCAAAGATGCAGATGGATGATGAGTGGTATAAAAAATATAAACATATACTGGAGGCAATAACTCAATATAAAATAGTAAATTATAATGTCTACAAGCCTTTGGAATTAGGCAAAGTAACTCTTTAGGCAGTACAAAGAAATACTTATAAATGATATAATTATAAATTTTATATATAAAACATCTTTGCATTGTGATATATGTCTACGTATAGTCCTAGAAGGTGAGGGGAGAAAATTATTGGTATAATCACAAGCACTAGAAAGGTACAAGAAATCAAACTGCACTAAAAGAGCCACTTTCAGCTTTATTTACACCCCAAGAACTCAGATGCCTGACAATTCAACTTCTATAAAGTTCTTTGCCTCTGTTCACACATATCTTTAATAATCAATTAGTACTCAATAAGAGTCCAAGAATTTTCTATCCTAGTTATAATCATGGAGAGAATAATTTTAATTACACATGCCCAGAGCTAAAGAATATAAATTTATCAGATTTTATATAAATCTAGGGTGACCAACATATGGTTTTCCTATGAAAGAGAGGTTTCCTAAAATGTGGCATAGGATTTTCATTGTTAAAATAGATCTTATGTGACTTAGTATTACCTGTCACCTTTACTTGTAATATTTTGTAATATTCCTTACTTTCTACTAAATCTGTTTTCTTTCATAAATGTTTTGAAAGATTCATCTACTTTTATAGTTCACCACCATTAACTGCTGTGTGCTACATCCTGAAGTGTGACTCTGTGAATTTCTCCAAGATACAGTCACTTAATCTCTATTGCTATCTTGACTATTAATCAACAGAAATTAGATTTATTTTAAAGATTTAAAATCTGAAAATCTACATATTCCAAGTATCTTCTAAGAACTGAAGAGAATTAATCTCAAGATACAACTATCCTTTACTGTACTTCAATTTAATTACCTAAATGGTTGTACAGGAACAAAGGTAGAAGTATTTCTAAGAACAAAAATGTCTTACTCATTTCTTGCATCCTCACAACTGAGTACAAAATATATTCACTAAAAATTTATTAACTGAGATTTACAGTCATTTTATTTAACAGTAGGCAAAGACACACATCTGTATACTGTATCTTGATAAATCACTTGTTAAAATAAATAATTGGCTTGCATTTGTCGAGCAAATACTGCCTAAATAACAAGAGTTATAAATGCTGGGATTATACAATCAATTATCAAAGAAAAAAGAAGCTGTAGATAAATTTTGAATTTAATGTAATGGGAGCTGAGTGTTAATTTCCTTTTAATTCTACAGAATTATTTCCTTTTAAGGTATCAGAATTTGAGAGCCTTTTTATTTTAAGAAAATCATATATGCATAATGCTGAACTCAGTAGCTTCTATAAGAAATTATGTTAAGTCAGATGGGAACAATAATGGCCTCATCCCTGCAGCAATCATTGTTAATATAAATCCCAAACATATTTCTATATGGTTCCAATTTACTCCACAATGTGTTTCAGTGTTGTCAAAATGACTAGATATCGAATAACTGAGATTTATGTGCTCAAAACTGACAAAAATCAGTGTTCTGAATATATATGGCAATTGAGAGTTGCTAAATCTACTGAATCTTTTAAATTAAAAAATATTGCCCATTCTGATGAAACTGCTTACAATGACTACAAGTAAAGATGGTAGCCATTAAGTTTTATCGTGAGCACCTGAGGAACTGTTTACATCCAATAGAAAATGTTTCATTCTTTTGAATTACTGACACTAGCAAATTAAAATAAAGTGGATACATATGGTTCAATCTTCACATTTACAAATATCCTGAAATATCACTAAATCATAAAAATGAAAGCTGTGGGTTATATATTATGAATGTTGCCTAATGCATTCCCAACTCTGTTATTTGTTACAAATTTGTGTGCGATGGACAAAATAGGCCATTTATTCAAGAGTAACAGCTGGTTTCAACGTTGTGCATCTTATCAAAAAAAGGAGGACACTACCCGAAAGGAAAAAGTACAATTAACCTCTAAAATGCTGAAACCAGAAGAAATCTCATTTTTGGAAAAACAGGAGGAATCTATCTTACACAGTTAATTTACATACAGCTCTGTTTTTGCATTTTTATGATTAATAAGGTAGAAAATTCAGAACCATAAAAACACTGCACCAGGCTGACATTAAAAAGAACAGGACTTGATATTGTAAGTAGATATTATGTACTGTTCAGTGAAGATAGCTGATTAAAGAATAAATTTCATTACTGAATGGGAGCTAAAAAGGAAGTAAACGTTTCACCCTATCAATCTAAGACAAAGTGTTATCCTGTGAATATAAATATCACTGGTACTTAACAGTTTATTTTAAATTATCAGTTAACCCACTTTGTTGATCTATAGTAATGCCTAGAAAGAAGCTCAGAATACAAAACCCCAATCACCATCTAGATTCTTAAAAATATGCCCCACTCCTATAATAACCTTGCAGAAATTCTGATATTTGATCTTAAATATTAGAACTGCAGTCTCCACTTTTTAATGGTAGCTCTGCTCACTGGCAGTATTTCACTGATGTAGCCTAAGGCGGTAGGTAATGGAACATTACTCACTGTGATAGCCAGATTTCTTCTGCATGGCGGTTACAGGGCAATCTTTATGAGCCAGAAGAAGCTGTTTCAGTTGTGCCACTTCATTTCTCAGCAGGGTGACTTCGTTCTGGAAAAGAAACATATACACCTTTATCAGTATTACACCAAATGTATTTTTTACTGTTTAAGTGAGAATTAAGATATGAAAACTGGGTATCTTTGGAAACATATTAAGGAATAAAGAAAATATGCTGCTTAAATATGTCTAATGAGTATGTATCAGCTTTAATATTTTAGCATTTGTACAAAAATTACAACTTGTATAAAAATTTAACACAACTGGATAGCATATTTAAAAATTTTTATATTAGCATCAGTCTTGAGGTTCCTTACGTATTATACTTTACCTGTTGAAGGTATTTGTAATTTTGAAAACAAAGTGTCAAGGAAGTCAGGATGAACTTTCACTGACTCCACTTGGAAATGAAAAATTCTTGGAAATTGAATTAAGTGAGCTTCCTAGAAACTAAGGAAGGGTCCACACAGGAAACTACCATAACCAAAGAATTGTGGATACCTAAAATTCACTGGAAGGCACTGTGTTGGGCACCAGAACTAATGAAAATAGATTCAATATTTAAATGGCTTAGCTGCCTCTGACCAAGGCAATTTTTACACACCTAAATTTAAATCTGGTTAAGTCAGTGTCTAATTTGCCCTCATTCTTGCAACACAATGAACACTTAACCCTTTGTTTGGAATGCATTAATCTGGTAAGTTCTATGTAAAATTCCAAATTCAGTGAGTCCAACGAGTTCCTTTAAGTCACCCCTAAGTATTAAAAACACACAAACTCATGATCACTGCCAAGACTTGAGACAGAAATACTGTTAATTTAATGAATTTGTAACATTTCCAAAAAGTCTGATTTATAAACATCTCTAATCATTCGGGCTTAACATTAACCTTATTTTACACATGGATCTTACAGAGAGACAACATAGCACACAGTGATAACATATGCGGTAAGGCACATAATTTTCCATCTTTTAACTAGAAAGCAGAATATAAGACAATTTAGCAGATTAGGCTCATGAGGCCTCCTTAGGTGGCCAATGACAGAAACATAAAAATCAAAATAAAAACTTAAGCAATCTAAAGGCAAGTCTATCCAATCAAATAGTTTCTCATACCCCAATAAAAATGAGCTACAACATGATAGTAAAATACAGAACAAAAATTTACTGCTTATAATATGTCTAAACCATTGTTAAAAAGATTAAATTATGTTTAGGATATTATATTTAAGAAAATGAAAGGAGTCAAAGTAAAAAAGGTAAGCTTTAAAAGAACTTGCTTCACAATCTAAGTTGTTATTGAGAAGATTCATCTCTGTGGCACACTGCAAGCTTTAGTGTCTGTACCACTAGGCACTGCTCATTATACTTGGATTCTGACACTGAAATTTCCAAGTTTCTCTCATTAATTTCTATAACATGAAATGAGATTGGGTATTCATTTTTAGTTAAGAATAAATCTTTTATTATCTGGTAACCAACCATATTGATTTTTAATTTTTACTTCCTTTTCCGAAGTACTCTATTCTTTAGCCATACCAAAACATTAGTAATGTGCCCCAAGTTTACATTCTTGCTGTCTTCACAGGACACTGAACTATATGAGATAATCAATTGTCTCATCCTATAAAAACAGCCATCTCCAATGACTAGTAGTACACTGCTGTCTTTATCTAGAAACACTTTTCTTTTGTTTTTACCTTGCTAGTTATATTACTCACCTTTAATATTAGTCAACTCAGTACAGTATAAAACTTGCACTGATAAGGAAGTTTCCATATGTGTTTCACAGTCACATACTACACATGTGCATATTTAGATATATACATATGCTACACAGTACTGATTGCACTGGACTATAATTTCTGGTGTACTTATTTGCCACCTCTCTTAAACTGGGCAAAGATAATCTTTCTTCATGCATACCCAGAGGCACAATCTATACTGGGATGGACTGAGTTGATAGTTATGGTTTAGAGAAGACTATGGACAATATGTCTGGACAATAAAAAATACCAAAAAAGGTAAAATAGCTTAAATAATATGAAACCGGTCAGAGGTCCTGCTTTCATTATTTGTATCAATAACGTCATCAACACAGCTATACTGTAAATTTTGTCCACTATGAAATTTGGCTTATTTTATAGCATTGTCTCATTATAAAATTTTAAAAATCGTAACTGCCTTCTCTCCTAAATGCTCCACAAAAATATCACAATTAAATAAAACAAGATGTTGTATGTGATAAAACTGCTGAAGCAGTTATCAATATAACAATAGTTAATTTAAGCAATTCTATGAGTTTTAAAACTTAAAGAAAATCCTATGAACTCAAATAAAAGCTAACTATATACATTTAAATTGTCTCTTAAATGGGCAGGCTTGAAACTGATGAATGGCACATCCATCTCCAAACTTAACAGCTGGTGGCAGCATGGCTGTACATCAAATTAGATTACTGGTCCACTAACACACAAATGCAAAGATGCCATGAGCTACTAATGGGAAAGGAACCTTAAAGATCGAAGAGGTGAGGCACTTGTATTTGTGCTCACTGGATTTTCACTGGAGTCGTACTTGGGGACAATTACAGATAAGATCAAGAAGAGAACAGGAAATAAAATTAAGAACAAATGCATACATGTAGAAGATACACAAGTATTATAAATACTTGTATGAGGTATGATTAAAAACTACAGTGAATGTTTAAGTTTTTAAAAATATACTATAGTAAAAGACACACTGCCATTAATCCCCCTCAAAATATTCTCCTTTGCTTTATTCCTGCCACTCTGCAGTAGTTCTAGGAGTTCTCTTTAGTTGTGCTGTGCTGGCTACCTCACTGTCCTCAGCTGATTAATAATGTTTACCTTTCATGATCATTTTGATTTTAGGGAAGAGCCAGAAGCTGCACAGTGCTGGATCTATAAACAGGATACGTGAGGACACTCTGCAATGTTGTTACAAGACTACTTTCTGATGAACAGTATGTACTTAGCAGCATTCACCATATTTTTAATCATTTTAATTATACCTTACACACATGAAAGAAGACTTTCAGAGCTGCTTCAGAAAGTGGCAAGAATGATGGGTTAAATTCAATAGCATAGTGGGATATAATATTTTACAGTGCATACATGTTTCCCAAAAATAAAAAAGGAAACAATAAAAATGTATACCTTAATACAGAGGAGTTGTAGGCATGTGAATAAAGCCTGTTTTCTTATGTAAATATTAAAAAAATCAATAGCCTTCCTGTACATGAATAACAAATTCACTGAGAGAGAAATTAGGGAAACAACACCTTTCACAATAGCATCCAAAAGAATGAAATACCTAGGAATCAATCTAATGAAGTAAAAGGCCTATACACGGAAAACTACAGTACTCTGAAAAAGAAGGTTGAAGTGGATATTAGAAAATGGAAAAATATCCCTGTTCTGGGTAGGAAGAACCAACATAGTGAAAAAGGCTATACTTTCATAACTGTTATACAGATTTAATGCAATTCCGATCAAAATTGCAAAAGCACAGCTCACAGAATTAGAAAAAACAACAATCCTAAAATTCATTTGGAACCAGAAGAAACCTAGAATAGCAAAGGCAATTCTGAGCAACAAAGGCCAAGAAGGGGACATCGCAATTCCTGATTTGAAATTATACTATAAAGCTATAGTGATAAAAACAGCATGGTGCTGGAAAAAAAAGCAGATCAATGGGACAGATCAGAAGATGCACAAATAACTCCAGACATACTCAACCACCTTATCTTTGACAAGGTGCCAAACACATTCGCTGGAATGACAGCTTTAATAAATGGTCCTGGAAAAACTGGTTCTGCACATGCTGAAGTTAAAATTGGAACCATATCTTTCACCATGCCCTAAAAATGAAGCAAAGAATTAAAAATGAATCAAAGATCTAAATATTAAAACAGAAACATTAAATCTGCTGGAAGATAGAATAGGTAAAACTCCTGAAGACACTGGTGTAGGCAAAAACTTTATGAATGAAATCTTAATCACACAGGAACCATCACAAAGAATCTACAACTAGGATCTCATCTTACTAAAAACCTTTCGTACAGCAAGAGAAACCACCAACAAAGTGAAGAGACAATCCACAGTGTGGGAAAAAAATATGTCTGTGAGCAGTTCTTTAGACAGAGGATTACAATTGAGAATATATAAAGAACTCAAAAAAATCAGACCTCCCAAATTTAAAGACTCAATCAAAAAATGGGCACCTGAGATGAATACACCTTCCTCAGATGAAGAAATACAAACAGCAAATAACTATATGAAAAAATGTTCAACATCATTGGTCATTCCAGAAATGCAAATTAAAACAACATTAAGATTTCATCTCATCTCAGTAGGAATGGCTACCATCAGGAGATCAACCAACAACAAATGCTGTAAGGGCTGTGAGGATAACAGAACACTTCTCCACTGTTGGTGGTAGTGTAGACTGGTGCAATCACTGTGGAAATCACTGTGCAGAGGCCTCAAAAAACCAGGAATAGAGGTTCCAAATGACCCAGCTATTTCCTTTCTGTGTATCTTCCCAGAAACATTAAAAACATTGTACCACAGTGATATATATGTACCCATGTTTATAGCAGCACAATTTGTAATAGTTAGGTCTTAGAAACAATCCAAATGATCATCAACTGAGGAACGGATAAAAAAGATTTTAAAAAAAATATAATGAAGTACTACTCAGCTATAGAGAAGGATGAACTTGAGTCTTTTATAGGTAAATGGATACAACTTGAGACCCTACTCTTAAGTGAAATAAACCAGATACACATGTGTAAACACTGTATTGTGCCCTTGGTGTGAGAAGCTGAAAGAAGAAATAAGATCCAAAATGTACAATAGATATTGTAAAATGGGAAGAAATGTCAAAAGGAAAGAGAAGCTGGGATGGAAGAAAGGAGAAAAGAATTGGAAAGAAAAAGCAAAAAGAAAAAAAAATATGTAAGATAGTTATACTACTGATTTCTCTTAGTTCATTGAAAAGAAAGGTTTTTGCAAATACTGTTTGGATAAATAAATGCCAATATCTTGAACTTTGAGTAACTAATTTAAAGATAACAATAAGCAATGTATTAACCATTGTTACCCTCCTATCATTCTGTTTTGAAATTTTCATTTTTTCTCTTTAAAATAACAAAAAAAAAGATGGGTTAAGTGTTCAAATCAAGGGAGTTTCCTGAGCGGAATTAATGGCAATTATGTCTTTTATCATAATAATTTTAAAAAAAATTTAAACATTCACTGTACATTTTGATCATGCCTTATATATATGGTCATATTTATCCAAGATACAAATACTCAATTTTTTTCTTTTGCACCTTACACATGACAGAAAAAACAAATGGTTTGTCAGTCACTTATGATAAATGGTGAAAGTCAGCAAAGTTCTTTAATGTGAAGCATTCACAAACCGTAGTCTCATATACATGTCATAAAGGAATATTCTTAAAAATAGAGACGAGTAATGTAATTAATATGTAGAAAAGTGGCTTTATAAATCACGATTTTAATTTTGATTGATTGATTGTGTGTGTGTGTGTGTGTGTGTGTGTGTGTGTGTGTGTGTGTGTGTGAGTGATACTGGGATTGAACTAAGGGGCTTGACAATGAACATTGTATTCCCAGCATTTTCTGTTTTGAGGCAGGGTCTTGCTAAATATAGGCCTAGGGTCTTTCCCAGGACAGGCTTGAATTTGTGATCCTACTACTTCAGCTTCCCTGTACGCTGGGATAATAGGTGTGCAACACCTTGCCCAGTTTGTGAAATTTTTATACAAAGAAAAATCAGAAGATAGAGACAGGGTTACTATATAGCAAACATGAAGACTCCTACATAGAGTACTTGGAAAATAAAAAGAGAAAGAGGTTTTTAGCACATAAATTTTGCTTAAGCCAAATTAAATATGAGGGGATATGTTAAACCATAAATAGACTTAACATTAAGTAAATAAAGAAATATTTACCCCTCTCCCATCTACTTTGTAGATTATTTCAGGGTAGTCTAACTGGATTCAGCCTCCAAAGCTCTACTACTTGTGAGTTAGTACTTGTAGACTACATTGATTAGTCTCCTGGATCATTTTGAAGATTGAATGAAATAAGGAATATGAAAGCATTTTGAAAATGTAAAAGACCCATTCCAATGTGAGGAATTACTATTCTGTTAAAGTAAAACAGATTTGAAAAGAGGAGATACTGTAAAAAAATACTATTGTGGTCTAAGTCTAAAGTAAATTATTTTGACATTATCTATTAAATCTAATAACGTGGCTACTCAAAGGCTAATTACACACTAGTAACCAAATAATATTTTTCTACACTTTTTCTCTGAAGTACATGAGACTGATAAAATTATGACAGGTTGGCCAACTCACTAACCAATCAAAAATTTTACTGCTATTGGCAATGGTTTGATAGTCCATAAATTGATGATTTTTGACACTGTAGTTTAGCTACTACCTCCAGAATTGAAGAAAAAATATTGTATAGTTTAATCTTTTGAATAATTTCTCATTGCTATAGGCACGACTTATTTCTTATAGTTTTTTCAACAATCAGTCATTAAGTATCAAGATTCTCACCACATAGTTTCAAGGGTTATCTTGGATTCAAAACCTTATACCTAACAACAGATTATTTAATTTATAATAATAGGGAGGAAAGATGATAAGGTTCTCACTTAAGGTATAAAATACTTTGGAAATACTTTGCAAAACAAATGGGACTGATCCCTTTCCTCACATTTAATTATTTGTTTCGTATCCATCTCCTCAGCTAGACTGAAATTTTAAGTGCAAAGACTGTTTTTACTGTTATATTCCGTGTCCAGTCATATTCCTTGCATACAACTGATACATAATGAATAATAAATAACTACCATTTCATAATATACTTTCAACTTAGCTCTCTACCATGTCTCATTTAATTGTCATAATAATACTTATACCATCAGTTTGTCAGGTGAGGAAGTTTCAGTGAGAAAGATTTTTAGTAATGGACAGTAAAAATAAGTACTAGCTCTCAAATCCACATAAAATGCATGAGGTAGGGCTGCAACACCATTACCCTGTGCTCCTTGTAGAATGTAGTATTAAACTCTGGGAAGAAAAACTGGAAGGCAGTCATATCAACTTTTTCACCAATTAAAGCAAACAGGCATTGTATAGCATCTACTAATTTTTGCTATTCATCCTATTTCAAGTTATAATACTGAAATAAAATAGTTTAGGTACCAGAAATAAAAGATTTGATCCCATTCCCTAAAGTCAATGAACCAATAAACAAAACCTTTTCCACAACATTAACTTTCGAATGAAAAATCCTCCTATATCCAGCTATAAAAGTATGCTTTTGCTAATTTATGGAGCTGCTACTCCACACTTATTTTGCAATATTTAAGCTTTAAAAGTAAAATCCATAATAAAAAAATCTTTCTAAGGTTTATAAATCCAATAACTGTTAAAGACCTACTCATGAAGTCTGCCTTTTTGTACAGAGGAAACATGCTAAAATTGTAACTAAAAACTAACCCTTCAAGTGAGTATAACTGAAAGACAAAGCTGTAAACAAGTTAAAATAATTTCAAGTGAAAGATAAAAGTTGTACTATACATATTACTTTCAAAAACCACAATGAGGCAAGAGGATTGCCAAGAGTTTGAGGCCAGTCTGGCTATATGGGGAGTTCAAGGCCAGCTTGAACTATAGAGTGAGGCCCTCAATCAATCAATCAACCAATCAAGTTAAAAAAAGAGAATGTGAGAATTGATAATACCATTCAATTCTTGGTCTAGATTACCTTAAATGTCTCTAATGTAATTTAATTGTCCTTTTAACAATGATCTTTAGAGAAGTAAAACATGATTCATTCAGGGCATGGGGTAATAAGGCTAAATAATTACTACTCTCTTTAAAAACCACATTGTATTTGATAAAAATATAAATAACCACCCTTTAACATTTGTTAAACCTTTTGTTGTACCGTTTATGCAAGTAAGCAACCTGGTTCATTACTGTCCACTGCACTGATCAGCTAAGCGTATATGTCACATGAAAGATTACTAAGGAAATAAAGGTCTGAAGAATGCTTTTGTTTTCACATAAATAAGAGTTTAATTATTTCTTTGACCTTCAATTTTCTTTACAAGTCATTCTGTTCTTCACAGTTAACGATTTTGCTGTTGGCAACCTGGACAAAATTTTTGTTTTCTGAACCTAACATGAGCGTGTTCATTCTTCATACTCTGAAAAGTAAAATATTACTTTTAAAAAATGATTTTTATTTCATTTGACAATTAAAAAACAGCAAGTAGAAAGTAATTAACTGAAGTGCCCTTTCTTCCTAATCATTCATAATTCTCAGTTCTCATTGCTGTTTTCACATGTTAGTACATGCTATTCCCAAAATTTTACTTACACTTAGGAAGGCATTTCTGTACTTATACCTTTATTCATCTATGTGCAAGCGCTTCATTAATACAAAAGGGTTATGTGATACCTTTTCACATGCAAATTTTTGGAGTAATTTGAAATGAAATTCACATAATTTACAGAAAACCATCTTAAAGTGGGGTTTAGTACATTCACAAAGTTGTGCACCTACCACTCTCTAGGCAAGCACGGTACCACTGAACTATATCCCAGCCTGACCACTACTCTCTAGTTACAAAAGACTTCTATCACTCCAAAGCAAAATTCCTTAGCTGTCAAGCAGTCTCTTACTTTGTCACCACCACCGATATGCTGTCTTCCATAGCATCTACTTCACTTCTATGGCGGAATAATATTCCATGGCATGTGTGTGTGTGTGTATTTATATTTATATATGTATTTTTAAAATTTTGTAATTTATCTGGATATCCAACAACTTCATTTTTATTTTAGTTTTTAGAGATACAGGTCTTCCTATGCAGTTCAAGCTTGCCTTGAACTCATTGTGTAGCCCCGGCTAGCCTCAAACTTATGGTGATCATCTTGCCTCAGCCTCCCAAGTGCTAGGATTACATGTACTGCCATGTCTGACTTCCAACTTTATTTTTGTTAGTAAAAATATATGAGTATTTTTTAAGGTAAATACATATAAATGCACTTAGGTTTTTAAAAATCACTTTGCAAATTATTTTAAATGAAATCCCTGTTACCTCCTCATATTATGGAATACATTTCTAAATTAAGGTGATGTTATTACTCAATTTTTAATGATTAAAAAGATAATTTTCTTGTTCTTTTCCAATCTTAGATAGCTGAGCTCATATTCTATTGTGGAGCTTAATTTAATAATTTCCTAAATTTAATTTCCATTTAAGACTCATGCTTTAAAAATGATGTGACAGTTAACTACTACTTAGACAATAAATTCTGCCTTCACTTTTCCAGTCAAGAAAAATCTACCCAAATTAGTTGATATAAAAGGGCATAGTTTATTATAGCAATATGTTTGTCATATTTTGGAAATAATAAATGAGGGAAATACTGTAATTTGAATATGAAATTTCATAAGGTTTTCTGAAATACCTTGTAAATGAATACTATATACTTACAGTAAAACACTTTCATATCTTAAGGTACAGTAGGACAAATTAGAAAGAGAAATACTCATAAATTTGTCTAATTAGAATTTCATATAAAAATCACTTCTTAGCCTTTTGGCTAACAACATATGTAGAATTTCTTATGAAAGTATTTTTCATGACACTTGCATTTATTTTAATTTGACTGGTTTATACAACAATCCTGAGAAGCAGGACAAATATCATCTCTATTCTATAATATAACTAAAGCTAACAGATTATGTTTTATATTTATATAACTATAAAACTGCCAAGTCACTGAGAAAGTTGTTAGTTAAGAACCATAAAAGACATGTTTAAATCACTTTGCTAATATAAATATTTGAAAATTTAAATAATATTCTAATAGGCTTAGTAAAGAATGGCTAGTTTCATACTTAAATTAGTAGTACCTATAATGTTTCATTTTATTTAAAAGAGAAAGAATTAAAAATTTTTGAAGAATTTGTTCTTCAATAAGAATTCTTTTATCAGGTAACAGCATTTCTTTGTAAACCCTATTAAAATGGAATATATTTGAGTCGATAGTATTTTTAACTAATGTTTATATTTTTTCTAAATAATTAAAATGAAATGGTTAAAATTAGTTTTGTAAGGCAATCTGATCTACCATGTCATTACTCAGAACCACAACAAGGTCTTTTAAAATGTGTGCCTCACATATAAAAATTTATTAAATTTTAAACTAAATTCTGTTAAGTGTTATGCCTGTTGTTAAAAATGTTTTCCTAAGCATTTAAACAACTATATTTGTGACATCTTTACAGACAGATTTAAGAAAGAAGCAGGAATGACTAATAAGATTAACATGTGCAGTGGTAGGAACTGAACCCAGGGCACCGCACATGCCAGGCAAGTGCTCTACCACTGAGCCCTATCCTCAGCCCCCAAGATTCATTTTTAACCAGGAAGGGTAATTCCAAGGATTGGGTTTGGAACATCTCCTTATGTCCTATGTATCTATCTTCTATTTGCACACACTGTCTATATATATTACATATATATAGATAGTATTTGTAGGCACTAATATATATGATCTATATACATATATATGATAGAGCCCTTTTCATATAAGAAACCATGCAATATTTAAGCTTGTTTGTGTGACTTATTCCACTTCACATTATACCATCAAGTTGCATCCCTCTGCCTATGAATGCTTTTTTAATTTTTTTTGAGGCAGGGTGTCATTATGTAGTGCAGGCTGGCCTTGAATTCACTTATGTAGCCCATGCTGGCCTCAAACTCACAGCAATTCTCCTGCCTCAGCCTCCCGAGTGTTGGGATTACATGTGTGCCACCATGCTTGGCCCGAAGGCCTTTTTTTGGGCAAGAGTAGTATTCCATTATATGAGTACTATGTTTTCTTTATGCATTTATTCTTTTAAGATCATGACACACAGTATATTAATCGTTGTTATTCTTCGTTATGAAATTTTAAAAGTTGAAGAATATTGTACTTTTAAAATGAATACCTACTTGTATTACATTAAAAATTATTTTAAAAAAGATTGGCCTATGCTAATAACAACTACAACCCACTAACATCAATTTCTAGTTGGTAGCCATTAATTGGTACTGTAAAAGATTTTACTGAAGAATATTCACACTGTTATAACAGTGAAAGAAAGAACACAAGGAAGGAAATATATCTGGTACTGTCAGTCTGGAAATCTTATCAGACTGGGTGAACGAGACTTAAAACTTACTGCATGAGGGTCTAAGAAAGGTATATGAAGCACTCTGGCAGGGCAGCATGAAATGATCTGTGCTGCCACTGGCCAGTTTGTATCTGTTCTGTGGATAATTAGAGTTGTTCAGTTTCCAAAGCTGTCAATCTGGCACCTTTCACAAGTACCATGTTGACTAAAAATAATTTATAACTCAAAGAGTTTATAATTCAAGAGTTTAAAAATTAAAAACTGCTAAAGCAACTTTATGTTCAGGATATAAGCAAAATAAGAAAAGTAAAATACTACTGATACTTCTAAATTTTGAACTTCTTAAAGTGAATAATTTCACATCTTTATGAAGTTTAAGCCAGATAGTTTAGGCACTTGGTAAGTAAACAATTACATTTTAAATTTCTTAACAGTGGCAGTGTTGAAAGTCTTCTGTTCATCTCAACATTCACAGTTTTACAACCTTATGATTTACAATAGTATCTCCACATACCCAATGTTAAGTCCTAAAATGTCTAGAAGGCCAACTAGAAAAATACAGGGAAAAGTTATGCTCGTGACTATTAGAAATGAATAAACAAAATTCACATTTATGCATCCTACCTGCAATTGACCATTTAATGAACTCAAGTCTTCTGCTTTCTTCTCTAAGGACTGAACCCAAACTTTCCTTTTCTGTCGGCACCTTGAAGCTGCAGCTCTATTTCGCTCTAGAAACTTTCTTCTTTTTTCATCAGGATCTTCATTAGCTGCTCTTCTTCGACGACCACTTGTATTTTGGGTCTGTGGAGTTGTGTGAGCTGGAGATGCCTATAATAAACACAGATGTTATGTCTAATGAGTGCATTAACACAGGCAGTAAAGAGTATCAAAGAGGGAGAGCTGTTCACTTTATTTTTCTACGTCTTGCTGAATATATCAGTATTTTGGAACATGAGAATCACCCTGTAGTTTAACTCTCCCTAAAATGAGCTGGTTATAATAAAATTCTCAGATATGCAGTGTTTTAGTGAATGTACTCTTTAAGGTATGTGTAATATTTTCACTTATGTATAAATAATATAAAAAACTGAACATACAATGTAAGTATATCATGTGTAGATCTTGTCTTCTTCCAAATGTACTTTTTAATGGACTTTATTATTCAATCCTTCAGAAACAATTGATTATAAATAACTAAATTAAAAAAGCTTAATAACTTTCTAATTAAATTCATGATAGGAAACCATGTTTTCGATGCTATTTTTGAAATAAAATACATCTGACATTAAATCTGTCAATGTTCTTTAAGCCCTTGTTTTCCTTATAAGTCAGGAGGTAAAATATGTATGTACTTTGTGTAGTTTTAAAATTTAGGGTCAGTCTTTTTGTAAGGGTCAGGTTCTTACAATTTATGCTCATTTTGATTTTCATTTTATTTATTTATATACTTTTTCAATCAGATTTTATTGGTACATTTTAGATCACGTAATGACCACATTCATCAGAGGAATTTGTACCCATACGTGGATACAACTTGGTTCTTTTTTTCCCTGTTCCCATACCCTCCCTTCAACTCCTACCTCCTTTACAAAAGCTTTGTTTCCATTTTTCCTTTCTCATTTTTTTTACGTTTTCCTTCTTTCCTTTCCCTCCTCCCCCCTCACTTGTTCCCCTCCCCATTTGAACATTTTATCCCTACTTCATAATATCTATTATACATTTGGCTCTTATTTACACTTTTGGTTTCGCACACCAAAGAAACAATGCAGTATTTACACGCGTGTCCAATTTGTCTCACTTAAGAGCACGGGCTCAAGGTGCACCCACTTACCTAGGAAGACCTTGGGCTCACCCTTCTCTATGGCAGAGTGGTACTCCACTATTTGGAAACCCCACATCTGTGTCCATTCCCTGGCTGAGGGGCACTTGGGCTGTGTACAAGATCGGGCTATTACCCACCGTGCCGCCATAAACTGGGTGCACCACTGCTGTGGTGTGATGTTTTTAATACTGCTGGGAAGACACTCAGAAGGGAACTAACTGGTCATATGGAATCTTAGTCCTAGCCTTTTGAGGACTCTCCACACTGATTTCTGCAGTGACTGCACCAGTCTACACTCCCACCAACAGTGCAGAAGTGTTCCCTTTCCCCAACAGTCCCTCCAGCATTTGTTATTGGTTGATTTCCTGATGGCAGCCATTCTTTCCAGAGTGAGATGGAATCTCAGCGTTGTTTTAATTTGCATCTCTCAAATGACCAGTGATGTTGAACATTTTTTCATATATTTATTTGCTGTTTACACTTTTTCATCTGAGAAGTGTGTATTCCTCTCAGATGCCCATTTTTGTATTAGGTCTTTAAATTTTGGGGGTCTGAGTTTTTTTGAGTTCTTTATGTGTTCTCAATAGTAATCCTCTGTCTGAGGAACAGCTGGTAAAATTTTTTTCCCACGCTGTGGGCTGTCTCTTCACTCTGCTGGTGCTTTCTCTTGCTGTGCACTCATTCATTTTTTCTCTTCACCACCATGTAAAGTTGTTTAGTGGGTAAGAACCACAACTACATTCCATTTTATCTTAAGTTTTACAAAGATAAAATATAGTTAAATACTTCTGCATAGATGGCAATTTAAACCTTTTACTTGTGTTCTTTGATTGGAAACTTTTGCTTTTTAATGCCAATATTTCAAGCAGAGAACATAAATGGTCTAGAGTTGTGAAATATTTAATAGAAACATAGTAAGCCTTTATTGTAGAAATATAGAGTAGACATACAGAAATATCAATCATGTTAAAGACTCACAGAGATACATGAAAAGGGTCCCCAGTACAAACAGCTGCTATAAAATGTATCGTCTGCTCCTTTGGTGGTATTTCATAAGTTTTAATTCAAAAGTAATTTAAGTCAATAATATAATATATACATAGATATATTCATGTGTATGTATGAATATCTATATTATTTCTCTGAAAGAGTTCTGATTACCTGCAAGAAATTTATACAGATAGAGGAGTAATACTTTATACTGTGTGAGCAAATACTAAAAACAGAAACTTAATGGAAAAACACATCTCTTTGAAATATCTGGCAAAGTAGTTAACAGTTCTAGTAGTTAATGGCCACAGAGATCATCACAATAGTTAATATATATCATTACAAGAAACAGGAAAACCCATGATAATTAAAAAAAGAGATCCAAATATTCTTTATAAAGATGTTGGTTTTGCTCATTTGGTTTTGCTAATTGAAAAAGGAAGTTGCATACATTTCTGAAGAATACTACGTTCCTCAACAACTCAAACTGTCATTGTCTGTAACACAGAACATAACTTACTAAATTTTTATATAAGCTAAACAGGTCATACAGGAGCACAGTTTACATCTCAGCAAGAATTTATCTTAAGAGTTATAATTTGTTTTATAATAAGTTCATATTTTGTGACAAGTAAAAGAACAAAACTCTGTACCTTCCTCAATGTAAGCTTCTAATATTTTTCTAATTATACAAAGAATTCTCCAAGAGGATAAAGTTTCAATTCTAAAGCTCCTCAATCAAGAAATATGGGATGAAGTACATTTCTCAAAGCTGTTTTAGTTTCATTGTACTAGAATAAATAGAAATACCAGTTTCTGGAGGCTGACGCAGGAGAATTGTTGCAAGTTTGAGACCAGCCTGGGCTACAAAGGGAGCTCAAGGCCAGCCTGAACTGCACAGTTAGACCCTGTTTCAAAAGGACACAAAAAACTCCCCAAGAAACCAAACACCCAACTGTTGTGCCATGTCAGATCAATATACATATAAATACCTACAGAAACATTTATAGGGAGTTTGGTATGGTGGTACATCCCTGTATCCCCAGCACTTTGGGAGGCTCAGGCAGGAGGATTACAAGTTTGTCCCCAGCCTGGGCAATTCAGCAACTTAGCAAGACCCTGTCTCAAAAAATAAAAAATAAAAAGAGTGTGGAGAATGTAGCCCAGTGTGAAGGCCTTGGATTCAAGTTCCTCAGTATAAAAACAAACAGAAACCCCCTCCAACCAAAAACAGTCAAGGGCTGGGGATATACCTCAGTGGAATAAGTGCCTGCCTGGCAAGCGCAAGGTCCTGAGTTTGATCCCCGGTACCATCAAAACAAAACAAATGTTTGAAAACAATCAAATCCCCCAAATTACAGGTGTCTCACACAATAATGATTGACCTATTATTTTTGTGTGTGTGCCAGTACTTACATAGTGACCCACCTTTCCTTAAGGCGTGATATAGTTCTGGTCTGCAAGTCTTTTTTTTTGGTGGGGGCGGAGTGGGCTGATGGTGGTGCTAGGGTTTAAGCCCAGGGCCTCGCACATTGCTAGGCAAGTGCTCTACCACTCAACTACATCCTCAGCCCAACGACTTTGATATAGTTTTAGAAAAATAATATGACCAGAAATGCTTTTCTTCAAAGTATATACATAGGTCCTTTATGTTACATTTTATTTCTCTTTTTAAGGAAGAGTGGTAAATGATAAAAACAACAAACATACCGGAGTTTCTGTAGTGGATGTGGCTGGCTGTTGTAATGACTGTGGGCGAGATTCTTCTGATTGAGTTCTAACCAATCCACTACCATGACTTTTGACAGTATCACCATTGGTAACTGGAGGATGTTGCTGGGTCAAAGCAGCTTTTAATCTCTGAAATGCAAACATCATTTTAAAAAAGAGGTTTCCTGCTTCACACCCGAACCTAACTCTCAACATACTCTTTGCTAGCCAAAAATATATTATTTGCTAAGGAAAATTATTTTCCATTTTATTGTATTATAAATATCAATATAACAGGACCTCTGGAAAGCT
Source organism: Dinomys branickii (assembly GCA_004027595.1). Classification (NCBI taxonomy): domain Eukaryota; kingdom Metazoa; phylum Chordata; class Mammalia; order Rodentia; family Dinomyidae; genus Dinomys; species Dinomys branickii. The sequence goes on along the minus strand of PVLD010000406.1, from coordinate 171,782 downwards.
TTTTTTGTCTAGCACTACTAGGAGATTATATACTTTGCTGTTCCTAATCAATTGTGAAAAAGAATTAAAAATAAAAATACTATTACCTGAAAGCTTTGTTAAAACATGCAACACAAGTTAATCATCACAGACAGTTTCATGCCTGTTGTCCGTTATCCTATTCCAACAGATGCTAAGACCAAAATCTTTTCCACATTAAGTCTATTTGATCTGTTTATAGGCTTGGTGCAGCACTTACTTGGTCAATCACCTGACATTGTATTGTTTAAATATTGTAGCTGTTATATTTCCTTCTAGAACCTACAGGTGGGTTTACCTACTGTGTAGATCTTCTCTGCTCCCAGTAGGTAGATATGTCTCTTCCACTATGTACTACTTTGCCAGTTAACTGAATTGGACCTGACTTCCTTTCAGAGTATGAAAGATCTACTGTTACAAAGATGCTTTGGCCTAGATATTTATGGCTATACCTTTTAATAAAGACATAATTTTGAATGAAGCTCATTTCTCTATAAGCAAAAAATTATCTTACGTGACTAGTGACAATCTTATCTTCCAATCAGATAACTCTTTTAAGAATGGAGTTTGTTATTTCTTTTCTGAGACAGGATCTCACTCTGTAGTTCAGATTGGCCTCAAATTCCCAGTGATCCTCCTACCTCAACCTCCCAAGTGCTGGCTTAGCAGCATGCAGCATTACAGCTGGCTACTATTGTGTTATATTTTTTTGTATCTCTTAAAATCTGGTCTGTTGATTAGAATAACAAACACATTTACTCACTGACAAAATTAGATTCTTAAAGGTAATTTTATTGTTATGATATGAAAATATGAAGCAATTAACACAAAATCATGCTGCAATACTGTAGAGGTGAAAAGGATTTCACAGCAGATTATCACGGTGCACACCTGTATCGTCAGCACTCAGGAGGCTGAGGTAGGAGGGTTGTCATACGTTTGATTGAGGCCAGCCTAAACTCCACAGAGAATGGCTAGCTCGAACTACATAGTGAGGTCCTGTCTCAAATATGGACTTCAAGGATTTGAGACCTAAGGCTATTTTTGCTGATGTTGCTCTTGGTAACTGACATAGAGTCTTTGAGTCCAAAATCAGTTTTGTTACAAACATCTGAACCAGAAGCATGTCTATTACATTTTCTTAAAGTCCATACTCAGGTATATATATGGAGAGAGAGAAACTCTCACACTACTTCCCCCTTCTCAAATACCAGAATAAAAACTATGAGGCAGTCTGTTCAGTGCTTCCCAGACTTACAAGTAACTGTCTAGGGTGTATGTATTAAAAACATAGATTCTTGGCAGTCTTTATTTTTCCTTCCCTGAGTTGAAAAAAAAAAAGATGGGTATGAGCAAGAGCTTCTTAAAAAGAACCCCAAATGCTTCCATTTACCTTCAGAACAATTTAGGCTGGGTGTGGTGGCACATGCCTATAATCCCAGAACTTTTATTTTATTTTGTTTTTTTGAGACAAGGTCTCGACATGAAGCTCAGGCTGACCTTGAGCTCATTTTGCGGCCCAAGCTGGTCTCAAACTTGGAATGATCCACTCCCCTCAGCCTCCCAAATGCTGGAATTACAGGTGTGCACCATCATGTCTGGCTTAATCACAGCATTTGGGAGGCTGGGGTTGGAAGACTGCCATGAGTTTGTGGCTAGCCTGAATGACATAGTGAGAACCTATCTCAATAAACAAACAAAAAAATATAGGATTTTACAACTATTCAAAATTAAGTCATTTATTTTCATTTATGCCTATTTTCTATTAGTCATTAAAATTTCAACTGAGGCAATAATACTTGGATATGTGTCAGTGAACACTTTCACTCTACTCAATACTAGTAGATTCTGGCTATGATTTTTAAAATGAAAGTCAGTAGTACAAAGAAGTTTTATTGAGGTGTAAGTTTTACATATAGCCAATTTCCTCTTTACTTTTTAGTATATCTATGAGTTTCAGCAAGCACATATATGCATCCAACTTCATCCATAACTGAGATGCAAAACAGTTCTATAGCCCAAATGCCCTAGGTCCTTTCCAATCATACTCTCCTCCCACTCATAGTAACTAGAAACCCATGATCTGTTTTCGGATTTCAGAATTATCATAACAGTGAAAGCATGTAGTGTACAGCCTTTCTCATCTGGCTTCCTTCCCTTTGCATAATGGAGGTAGATTCATTTGGGCTGTTGTTATCAGTAGCTCTTCAATGTGTTTTTAAATGGATAGTATCCAATGAAACCAGTGATAATTTGCTCAAGGTGACACAACCTTAAATTAATTCCAATGCTAGATATGAATCCCAATGTCTTTCATTTCAAAGTGCACATTTTTCTCATGGCATCATAATTTGACGCTGACTACATGGTTTAATAATTCAAAAGACAATCACTAAGGTCTGAAATTGTCAAGTCTTATCACCTAGGATCAGGCCCTTTTCTGTTCTAACAGACATTCTTCATGAATTATAAAAAGAACAATACATGTAAAGTTTTAGTATATTTACTGATTATGGGGTCTCACACAGCTGAGAAAACACGTTATACTTTGAACATTTTAACTTCAAACTAAGAGTAACTTTGAACATATCATTATTATTGTTGTTGCTGCTATTATTACTATAGTACTGGGGATTGTACCCAGCACCATGAGTTGCATCTCTGTCTCCAGTTCTTTTTATATTTATTTTACTTTTTTGTCCTTTTGAGACAGTGTCTTGCTATACAATTCAGGCTGGCCTTGAGCTCACTTTGTAGCCCAGGCTGGCCTTGAACTTAAAACGATCCTCCTGCCTCAGCCTCCTGAGTGCTGGGATTACAGGCATGCACCACTGTACTTGGCTTTATATTTTTATTTTCTGAGACAGGATCTTGTTAAATTATCCAGGCTGGCCTTGCACTTGCCTCTGAAGAGTGCTGGGGTTACAGATCATTAGTTTTTGAATCCTGGTTTCTTCACCTGTAAGTTAGGACTACATTCACCAACTGTAGGAGTGGAAGTAAAAATTACCATGCAAAAATGACTCATAAGAGGTTTTCCCAAACATCAGCTTCCTTATTTTTTTTAAGAATAGCTACTAAGGCATCTATTTTTTTCGTATGAGGTGAGGAGATGTTGAAAAGATCTGAAGTTTCTACGTATTTTCAAAGGTAACTTAGGCCACATATTTGATATGTAAGATATATTCAAGGCTATGTCATACACTATATTTTCCAGAATCCAGATAAGACTCTTAGTTCTTTCATTTTTTCCTTCTTTTGTTCTCTAAAAAAGCAGAAACAATTATATTAGTAGCAAAGATGCAGAGCATTAGTATGGCAATAGCTAATGGGATAAGGCTGAAGCAGATGGATTAAAACTGAAGTGAGATGAAGGAACAAAACAGTAAGTGACTAGAGTCAGACAGAAATTCTGAAGGAAATAATCAAGAAGAACTGAAAGTAGAAAGATCAAACTTAGAAAAAGTGCCAGTCACACAAACACAACAAAGGAGGAAAGTGTGGAGGAAATAGCTGTTCTGCATATGTGTATCTTTTATAACTAGGTCAGACATCAAAATATAACGAATAGTCTATAGTGCTACATTGGAGCTTTGCATACGTATTATTATAAGTTGAGCTCTGAGGCTTGGTAAATTATATGTTGGAAACACATTTTAAAGTCCTTAGGTAGAAAACAGAATTAAAGAGCATTTAAAGTTTTATAGTGAAGAGCTCAACTCTTAGAATTAATGAAATACAGTAACAGCACATAGGGGAGTCTGAAGTACATAAACATCACTCTCTTGAATAATCTTTAGTGGGGCAAGTTACTACCTTATAGAGCACTTAAAAGCAACATCAGTATTCATTCATTATCCTCCCTTAACTGCCCCAGGGTATACAGTACACATCCAGTAAGGAAGCACTAATGTTTGCTCCATGCTGTTATATTGATTACAATGGGTCTGACTTGGAAAGTGTGCCACTGGGTATAAAGTGTAATTTAAGGGTTAATACTGTTCTGAACTGCTGGTTCAGTTTTTAAAAACTACAACAGAAATATAGGATGTTAAAAGTGAACTAAAGCAGCTGTTAAACATCATTCATATAAATTTTACAATTAATATAAGGATACCCATAATCCACCCTGTATATTTGCTAGGGGTATTTTTTTTTTGAGACGGGGCCTCACATTGTAGTGTAGGCTGGCCTTGAACTCACTATGCAGCTCAGGCTGGCCTTGAACTCATGGCGATCCTCTAGCCTTAGCCCCCCACTGCTGGGATTACAGGCATGTGCCATCATGCTCAGCTGACAGTGTTGTAAAGAAGCCAAGCACCTTGTTTTCAAACATTAAAGAAAATAAATATAAATGAACTTCATTTTGTAATAAAATTATGGAGTTAGCAAAGATAACAGAAATTAGTCCAACCATCTTCTTAAAGATGAACTTTACAGAGTGAATTTACTTTTCAAAATTGTAGAGTAAGCTAGTAGCAGAGATAAAACTACAAGTTCTTCTGCTGACTCTTGGCTCACTGAACATATTTTAAAGAAACGCTTTGCCATGTTTCAATTTCAGAATATGAAGCACTCGAATTAAGTTGAGTATCAGATATTGGTGTGTCCATTAATAAGATCAGAATTTTCCTCAGTAAGAGAAACTCATTGTAAGTAAAGATGAACTACTCAGGGAAATAAAGACTAAGCACTCAGAAAAATTAAAATTTAAAAGGCTTATCATCTCCAATAGGTACAAAAACCTAAGCATTATTTATTTATTTATTTATTTATCTATTTTGTGTTTTTGAGACAGGGTCTCGCTACACAGTTCAGGCTGGCATTGAGCTCACTTTGTAGCCTAGGCTAGTGCTGAACTTGCAAGGATCCTCCTGCCTCAGCCTCCTAAGTGCTGGGGTTGTAGGTGGGTGTCACCACGCCCAACTATAATTTGTTTTTAAAGTAAAAGCATATACTGCTTGAAAGAAAACTATTACTATATTTCTAAGAGTAGTGTTTTAATGTTTAGTTTTTAGTGATGTACAGTTCTACTAGTATGCTGAAAGCCTTTTTCTTATACCCTTTGACAATTAATGAAAGGGTGAATACGTTTGTTGTTTTTTGTGACCAATTTGATTTCATTTTCCCAACATGATCTACTGAAAATGTTATTCAAGTTATGTTACACCCTTGAAAATAAATTTTATCACATCTGTCAGAACTTGGTAGGAGCAAACTACCTATCATACTTCAAAGGAAAAAGATGATGTTCTCTAGAAACAATTTATGAAAAAGCCAGATCCATATTTCATATGTGCCACAAAAGCTCATCAGAGTAATAACCCTCCTTCTCCTGGGTATTATCTTACCATCTGCTGCTCTATTACTTATCTTTATTTTGCAACTAATTAACAGCATAATCTTCTACATTCAGCAAGTTAATTATCATTATTGTGGTCTTTGCAGCATCATCAGTCCTCATGCAGTCTTGTCTCCCACCCCTAGAGAACACAGGAAAATGAAGTGGGTTGGGAGAGGGTCTGCTTCTTTGGTGTGGGCTCATTAGGTGTTTGCTGATTAGCTTGGCATGCAGAGGCAGGTCAGGAGAATTCTGCTGAACATGAGGTTCCATGCAGGGCCCCACCAAGTTAATGGAGGTTTCTGAACATTTGCCAAGATGCCCTCTGTCAGCTCTTAGCAGAAACCCCCTGCAGAAAACCTACTGGCTACCCACTGTGTGCCAAAGTATTTCTCAGTTTGTCACACAAGTATTAAAGGAATGGTTCTCCAGGGTTTTACTTAAATATTTTAGTAAACCTTCTTAAGATTCCTAAATGATTAGCACTTTCTTATTCGGAAGAGTTAACTCTGTGATCATAAATATTATGTAAGAAAGTTATCTTATTAGAATAGTATGGATAGCAAATACCTATAGTTTATGTGCTTAAGGACAAACAAAATGCCTAAACCTAAGTTTGATGAGATCTAGTGTAATTCTGTAGATCTTGAGAATTTGTCTATAGTGTTATAAGTATTAGATAGGGCTAGGAATATAGCTCAGTGGAATCATACCAGCCTCGCAAGCACGAGGTTCTGAGTTCAATTCCCAGTCTCTACTCCCAAAAAGTATTAGATAATCCCATTTTTCTTACCACACTGTTAGAAAGACTTTACCATACTATTACTTTTCTCTGTAAGCACTGAGCATCTGAAAATCTAAAAGTTACAAAAGTATCCTTGGCTATATTTAAGAGACAGTGTTAAGTTTCTCTTTAATTGTAGTGTGCCACATTCTTGCATGTTCCATTCCTGACATTTCTCTTATTTAACTACAGATCATTGTAGCAGAACCACTACTGCTAAACTATTTAGCATGTCATTAGGATTGCGATGACAAGGTAAAGTAACTTCTGCAGAATGCGAGAATGATGTTTAAATAAAATCCATAAATATATAATAATATGTATACAGCTACCAACACAACAAAAACATCCAATTGAGTAATTTAAGAAGATAGGGCTTCAGACAGATGAACCGTAAGAATTATTTAATATGTCATATGAATCTAAGGGTTGTGAGGGGGAACCACCCATTTGGACAGCATTCATGTGGAATTCTATTTTTGAGGCAAGAACGAAGTCCTGTGATTATCGACTTGGTAAATAAGAAACTTTTATGTACTGTATTATGAATCCAAATTCAATTTTCTTTAGTTGCTATGACAGAATTACTTATTTGGGTTGGGCATGGCGGCACATGGCTATAATTCCAGGTACTTGGGAGGTTGAAGCAGAGGATCACACATTTGGTGCCAGCCTAAACAATTTAGCAAGACCCTACTTTCTTCTTCTTTTAGTTTTGGGTAAGTTTATTTATTTATTTATTTTTTGGTCATGGAAACTGAACTCACTACCTTGTGCTTCCAAGCAGGTTCTGGGCTGCTGAGGTATATACCCAGCCCGCTTTTTGTTTTTTGAGACAGGGTCTTGTGTGTAGTTCAGATTGGCCTTGGACCCACTCTGTAGCCCTGGCTAGCCTCTTACTCACAGCGATCCTCTTGACTCAGCCTCTTGAGTGTTGGGGTTATAAGCATGTGCCACAATGTCCAATGAGATCCTGTTTCAAAAAAGAGCTGAGGATATGATTCAGTGCACCCTGAGTTCAATCTCTGGTTGTATAAGAGAAAAAAATTATTTATTTGCTAAGTCTTTCCAGCTTAACAAATTAATGATGCTGACATTTCAATTTCAAACTTAGAAGCTGTACACGTTGTACTTGTACAAACTTATGTTAATTTTATGTTCTATAAATTTTCAAAATAATTTGTTACACTGAGTAACAGTTTACCCTTAAAGTATTCAATCTAGAGATTAATTTAGTCCTATGATTTTATTGTAAGTGGTTAAGACACTCAACTAAGCTTCTAAGTGATACAGAGATATATAAGAAAAACATGCCTTACCCTATTTATAAATTTAAGTTATTGAAGCACTGAGGAATGTTTGTTATGCAATTGAGATAATTATAGAGAAAAGGTATAATACATTTACAAACGCATTTTAGCATGTTTAAGATTGTTTTAAGCCTTTAAAAGCAATCATTACCTAACTACATTTGTAAATTGCCTTAAGAATTATTTCAATTTGGTGACTTTAATAAATCTAGTACTATTTGAAAAGTTTCTGAAAAATCGTTTTTCTGCATACAAGTCAGCATCACTGGCATCAGAATAAAACTGCATACTTTACTGATAATATAAACCTAATTGCTGTACATGCTGAAAAAAACCTTCAATGATGGCATTCTAGAGGATGCCTTTTTTACTCTTTTGATCATCACTGAAAACATTTACTAAAAAATTCTCAAAATTTAAGAATTTAATTCACACCTGTTTAATTTCTTAGTACTTTAAAAATGTTAACTAATAACAATGGTTAGAAATAGTGTTTTAATGATGTTGTTGAATATATGAACACGAATTATCAAATGATTTGTGTTTTTCCTGATTAGTAGATTCATTTTGTACATAAAACGTATAAATATAATTGATAACAATAAGTATTGAGGGCTGGGGATATATAGTTAAGTGGCTTGGATTCTCAATACCAAGAACAAACCCAAAATATTGAAAATTCCTGAGTCAGAAAGATACTAAATAATATTTACTCTACACTATTTATGAAGCCAGGGAAAATAGCACAGAGAAAAAATATAACTATATAAAACAATACTGATGTATAAAATAAAGTTGTGCACAAAGAAAATTTTCAATTAACCATAACCGCCTCAGTATTTCAGGCAATTGATATTTAAAATTTAATATTACCAGTTCATATTACTGAAATAGTATAGCAATATCTATTGTTATTACAAATGAGCCAAAATGAATAGCTATGTTTTATGAAAAAATGGAAATACATGAAAAATATATAAAGATGGTTAAATTTCCAACCACAATATAATTAAAATAAAAATTAATAAGGTAAGTTAAAAAGCCCCCAAATATTTGGAAATTACATAATATAGTGTACTTCTAAAAAACTCATGAAAGAAATCAAAATTAATAATAGTGAAAAGATGGTACATCAAAAGTTATAAAGGCACATTTTAAAATGACTATATTAAAGCAAAAATTTAAATTAAAATCAAATCAGTAATTTAAGCTTCTACTAAAGCTAATGGTGGTATGTGTAATCCCAGCCTGAGATAAGAGAAGCGCATGTTTGGGGCTAGCCTGGACAATTTAGCAAGATGAAAGAATAAAAACTGGGTAGGGACATAGCTCAGTGCTCCTTGGGTTTAATTCCCAATACCCTTAACCCCTAAAAAAGTAGTTATAGGAAGAAGCAAGAAGAGTATAAATATACCCTTAAAAAAACACAGGCAAACTAGATACTCAGAGAAAAAATTTCTCCAATACAATAATAAAAGTAGTACAATTATTGGCAGAGACTTAATAAAGTCTGGCCAAAAGAGAAAATGTAAATTAAAACCACAAGAAACTGTTACACACTCCTAGAATGTCTACAATTAAAAAGAAAATCAAATGTTGGTAAGAATATAAATGTTGCTAAGAATATGGAAGCAATTCTGGGGGTAATTTAAGTTCTTGGAAAACGGTTTAAAAATTTCTTGTGAAGTTAAGTATGTATTTACTCTCTGACTCAGCAATTCTACTCTTCAGATATTTTCCCAGGAAAATAAAAACACATGTCCACAAACAGTTATACAAGAAAATAAAAAGAATTAAAGAGTTCTACAGGAATGTGCACAGTAGTGAGGACTGCAGGAGGGGCAGAGCGCTTGTGTAGTATGTGTAAGGTACTGGGTTAAACCTCAAGCACTGTAAGAACAAAAAGGAATCTGCATAGTAGCCTTATATGGGTAAACGTGGAAAGTGCTCATCAGAATGGACAAAGAAATTGTGGTATATTCGCACAATGAAATAATGCTCTTCAATAACGCAAGCCATGGTACACTGTACAACATAGATCTCAGCTATGTGCTAAGGTGGACACAAAAAAAGTATATACTGATTTAATTTATATAAGACTTTTGTACTAATCTATGGTGATAATCAGCAAAACAGCTAGGGTTGAAGGATGAATGGCAGAAGAAATACAAAAACTGAGATATTAATGTTCTATACTACAATAGCGGTATGAGTTATGTGAATATACTTATTTATCAATGCTGTACAGTTAAAGTTGGTTTGTTTCAATGTATGTAAATTCTGCATTAAGACTTCTATGAAGGCAGGTATGGTACACTCCTGTAATTCCAGCACTTGATAGGCTGAGGCAGGAAGATTACCATGAGTTCAAGGCCAGCCTGCATCACATGGTGAGACGTTGCCTCAAAAAAAAAAAAAAAAAACCAAAAAGGGAAAGTAAAAGATTAAAGTAAGAAAGAAATGCCTATAAAAATAACTGAATGGATATAGTGGACAGACATGCAGATAAAGCAAGAATGGCAGTATGTTACTACTAATTGAAGCTAGGTAATGGGTAGGTGGGAGTTCAGTAGACTACCCCTATACCCAGTAGATGAGCAAAATTTCCCATGATACAAAGTTTTTTTTAAAATGAGGTAGAATTTCAGTTTTATTTAATCAAAACAGGATAATCTTACTATCCTAATTAAAATAAACAATCATGTAAATATGGCTAGTTTGCATTAGCAACATTATACTAAATTGCACTGTTAAATTTAAATAGGGCAATATGTGATATACCATTCTATTTTTGAGTCTTCAAGCAATTGATTGCTTTTCACATAAATTTATGCAAGTTATAGCTTTTTTTTTAAATATACAAGTGTTGAAAACTCTTTAATTTCCTAGTGGCCTAGATGAAAAAATTATTAAAATTAGTATTAAGTTTATTAACTGATAGAAATATGTTTTCTGTAACCAAAAAAATTACTTTAAGTTGGACTTGTTCCTGTTGAATCTATTTGGAGGATATAAGAACAAAAACAATTCTTATATTTTTAGATGCAGTACACAGTAGGACTATTCTAATTCCTAATTCTACTTTACTATTTTGACTGGCATATTAAATTAAATTAAATCCAACTTTTTATTAATAACTGTACAGTATATTTAAATAGGGAGTGTAAAAAAGCCCCCATGAAGTTTTTCTGTGGTCAATTAAAGAAGATTCATCTTAAGTATTTCCAAAGCTGTGACCTGGACATGCTATGATATGAAAAATTTCCCTCTTTTCTACAGTCAATAACTGGCAAATTTTTACATTCCTCAATACAGTGGTGATCATCCAGGTGATTAATTTTATTGTTTAACAAAGGTATTGTGCAAATTTCAGATTATTTCCACTAACAGAGAATAGTAAAATATCTTAAGCATTGTGATATGAAATGTTTTTTGTATGTACAAATTTCTATTAGTACTAGTACAATACATGCTTAGCGAAGAAGTGAAGCAAATGAAAAGTACCTAGTACTTTCTGTTAATTTCCTAAGGATACATTAATTAGGTAATGTTAAGAAGAATTAGCTTTGTATCATACACTGGTTTTAAAAAGTAAGATAAATTTCATGTATTTTACCAAGAAAGTTAGAAAGCTTATGAGTTTGGGGCTAAGAGTGACTCCAGAAAGCAAAGCCTAATACTTTTATTTTTTAGACAAAGAAATTAAATCTCAGAAAAGTTAAAAGTTTCTTGATTAAGTGCACTGAAGAATTAAAATTTAAAAACACATCTCCTGATTCCTAATCTATAACTCAATTCTTCAAACAATATTACTTTCTTAATATCTGTAGAATAGACAAATACGATTTTCTTTTTATCACGTGTAACGTCTGTTACCTTGTGTACTGTGTCAGGATTCATTTTATCCTGTTTCAAAACATCACTGCCTTCACATTACACTTTTTAGCTGTAATACTCCAAACCGCCACCAGGAGGAGAGTTTGTTTAAGAGACAGCCAAGCCAGGGTGGAGTTCACCAGGGAGAACTAGATTACTTCCAATGTGTCCATTTATTTTGAAGTACTTTTAAAGTACAGTACAGTCCTTTTAAAACAGCCAGACCATTGGCACATTTAAAATTTATTTTAGACTCATCACTATGTTAATGGAAACTGCTTCTCTTAACTTTTTAGTTTTTGTACAGTGTAATACAATCTGCAATTGTTATGAAATTTGATCTACATTATTCATCTGAAGCAGACTTTAATGGAAAACACTAATTCAAAACAAGCTCAAGACATATACAGAACAAATAAATTCCTGCTTACCATTTTTGCTTCCGACTGTACTGGCTGAGGGGAAGAAGGACCTGGGATTCCTGGAACACTAGGCACCATGGTGACTGGTCGAACGAGCTATGCAAAACATATTGAAAGATAATTTTCATGAAATATTTTCAAAATGATTATTTATACTTTTATTGGTAGAACAGCTATTACAATAATCTGAAACTTTAGAATGAAATATTATAAATTTATCCCTAGCTCATTGTTTTTCTACACCAAACCTTTACCAGTCTGAGACCCTAATTTACTCTTCAAAACTTGTCAACGTTTGTAAGACACTTGTTTCCCAAATCCGCAATTTTCACAATTTATTAAGGGTTCCTTCTTGCACTTACAATACTCAAAGTGATTTATGTAAACTTTCTCAGAGAGCTGTCACACTTTTATTTTGTATTTGAAAGGAAAGAATGTTAAAATTTGTGACAAAGCATATAAAATGTTAAAAATAATCTTTACTTTTCTAAAATACAGACTTTTTCTAAAATGAGTTCTCTGATACATTAATACACTGCATAATGGCTGGTGACCTCTAACAATTTCTCAAGTAATAATCTAGAACAAAAATTACACTGGTTTTTACATTTAACTCTTACTGTATAAATAAAGTCTTCTTTCATTTCAAGTTACTTGCATCACAAGTTCATTTGATAAGATAACCATAATAAGATAACAAGGTAAAAATGTCCCCTCTCAAAAATATCTTAAGAAAAAAATCCAGGTCTTGAGTCTACAAAATTTCCCAAATAATGTGCTTTGGACAACAGAGTTGTGTCTGAGGAAGACAGATTGTCTTGAAATTATCTCAATCCATGCTAACTTTTAACTCTTGTAAGAATTAAAACATTAAGCATTTTTTAAAAACAGTTCTTAATTTTATTAATATTCCTTGGGTTATAACCACATCAAAAGTTTTAGAATGCTACTGTAAGTAAGCTTTTAAAAATAGTTTTAAAAGCTATATAGTAAGTGATTACATTGTATAGGTAAGTAATACATACCTATAACGTAAAAGAAACTTTGTTATGTAAATGAATATCTAAGGCTGAGGTTAAGATATTCTAGAAAATAATAAGAGATTCAAAAGGCACATCATAAAAAATTTAGGTGAAAGTTAAAATAATGGACTCTGGAAAACTTTCCTAAATGTCTCAAACTGTGGTTCCCAGAATGAAAACTTGAAATGTTGAAGATGCAGTTGAGAAATTGGAATAAATTGTTTTAGAAAAAAAAATTTATAAATATAAAGTAACTTGACAGCATTCTAATATAAATCTTTTAAAAATAGAAAATCTAAAAACAACTCGAACTATTTAACTTCTACAGTCTTAGTCAAAATGAAATGAATAAGGAATAAAAGTATAAAAAATAAGGAAAACAAATGAAAAAATGTTCTCTATGTTGGCTTTGGGTAGTATATTCTATTAGTACAGGGTAGCATATTCTGTATTCCATATACATAGTAGTATATTCTATATTAGTATAGAAGTAGTATATTCTATAGGCTACAGACATATAAAACCAGTTACTATTAAGGATTTTGGTGAATTCACTTTCTTATGCCAATCAAGCAGCTTCAACTATATTTTTGTATTACATTACCAAGGCCAGTTTTGCTATAAAGATCTGAACACACTGAATCTCTTACTCACTGGGACCGCAGCTGGGACATGCACATTGGAACTTGTAATGGATGCAGGAATTGCAACAGGCATGGTCTGTCCATTAGGAAGATGTAACAGAAGAGGAAACGGGCCTGGGACAGGACTAGGGGAAAAAAAGGAGAAATCTGAAAAGATTCATACATATTATTGCTTGAAAATACAACAGTACTATCACTCCATCATATGACTGAAAAGCGAATTTTCTAACCTGCGAAGCAATTAAATTGCATCTTAAATGCAAAGCAAACTACAAAATTTAATTATTTTAAGTGCATCCTAAATGTATAATCTATGTAGCAGTAATAAAGAAATGGGAAAAATGCTTGGGACAATCTCCAATTTATAAAATTGTAACAATCACAAGGAATGTCACCAAGAGAATTTTATTTGTTTTGTGTAAAAGACCATGAAAATAAGAGACCACCTTAAATTCATATTCTATGTTGACTTGTTTTTAACTAAGTTTTCGTTATTTATTTCCCAATCTATTTGATACTTGTATTTTAAAATGGCCACTGAAGTTTTAAAAAGAAAAGTATGTAGATGACACACAGATACACACAGCTAAGGTCACAATATAAATAATTCAATGTCTTAGGAAAAATCCTAACAACAGAGATTTAACAATTTCTAGTCCACATCTGATCTGAATCACTTACACAATTGGCCTATTGGAGGATGGTGCCTGGGTGATTACAGTACTTGAGGTTGGGGAAGGTACTGCCTGCTGAATAATTACACTTGAGTCAGAACTTGTGAGCAGCACATTGGGAACCTGTAATGATGCTGGACGAACAATAGCTGATGTGGGCTGTGCAGTTTGTGCCAATGGTACCTCCTGTTTAATGAGACAAAGAAAGAGTGGTATTTAAAAATGCAAATCAATTCATATACCTTAGTAAACGAATGTAACACATCCCTGAAAGTATCCATAGGATAATACTCAACTCACTAAAATACCTGAATTAAAAGAATATTTTAGAAGCAGCTGTAAAGGTTCAGATGCAATGCTCAGTATTTAAATTTTTTAAAGTCTGGTTTTTAAAAATATAAACTGCATTCCTATGAATTTATTAGTATTATGCCCTTACCAACTAAGCTATGTCTTCCTATCAATTTCCAAAGAATTGCCCTACTCCCTGTGTAGTTCAGACAGGAAACTATTCCAGAGAGACCATGTCATAGTTAATATAAATTCAATAACAGATAGATCTGCAGTGCCAGAGATTCAGACAGTTTCTTGCTAAATTTTCCAAGCGAGGCTCAAACTTGCAATGTTCCTGCCTCAGCCTCTCAGAGTTGGAGAGGGAGTTACTAATATGTAGATGATGGTGCATGCCACCACACCTGGTTCCAGGATAGTATGTTCTTTGAAGTGGCCTTTATACTGTCACTTACTGTTGAAAGTCTTATTATGCTACACTGAAAGAATGACAAACCACTATTACCACTATAACTTTATTCACCAAGTTTGAGAATAATGTGCCCTCAAAGACTAATAAAAAAGATGCAATGTACAAATAAAAAAATAAAAATTTGATTGTAGTAACTGTTAAGTAGCATAAAGTAGTAAATGCAATGTAATAACCAGTGGAAGATTTAATTAAGGGTAATGTAGAGTTGGATACTTTAGACAAAACAGCAAGGGAAGGAAAGCTGCTTTACAAAAAAACATGGCATCTGAACTGATACCAGAAGGATATGGACGAGAGCATACTAGAGAGAAGGAAGTGATATCACATTTACTGTCTTGACGCAGGAAAAAGCCTGGACTATTGGATGAACATAATGGAGTGGCATGAGGTGTAGAGGGATGGGCAGACAAGTCTAGAGCAAAGAGGGCTTATGCTAAGGAGTGTGAATTATCTTAAATATAACAGTAATCACTGACTGATTTTAAGCAGGGAACATGATTTAATGTATGTTTTAAAAGCCCCTCAAGACTATGAAAATTAGATTCAAGATGGAACCAAATAGTCCAGTAAGAAAGAAATGTTAGCTAGACATGACAGCATGTGTCTGTAGCCCCTAAGTTAGGAGGTGTGCCTGTAGTTTGTAAGTTACTCAGAAGGTCCAACTGGGAATGCAGTGAGACCCTCTTACAAGAAAAATAAGGGGGCTAAGTATGTAGCTCACTGAGAGAGTACATGCTTGTTGCCCTGAGTTTGATTCCCTAGCGCTGCAAACAAAGGGAGAACAAACGGGTGGGGAGAAAAAGTGAAAGATTATGATGGCTTGGCCTACGGTGGTGACACTGAATGAAAAAGGGTAAGATTCGGGGAGGTATTATGGAAACAGTTCTGATAAGATATGCTGTTGGTTTTAGTGTGAAGGAAAAGGAATTAAGGAAGGGAAAAGAAAAAAATGAGAAAAAAATGGAAACAAAGCTTTTGTAAATAAGGAGGGGAAGCAGGGTTGAAAGGAGAATAGGGAAAATCAAGAGGTATCATGCACAGGTGCAAATTTCCCATGACAAATGTGACCACTATGTATATTTAAAATGTACCAATAAACTTACATTTAAAAAATGATCCCCAAATTCTTGGAATGAGCAACTAGATGGAGAGAGGAAATTTACTGATAGGAAAAAAATTAAGGGCTCTGATTTAGACATGTTGGTTAAAAATATCTATTAAACATAGAAAAGAAAATGTCAGGATGAAATTGGATAGGAATATGGTAATTTGAAAGAATATCTATGTTGATATAAATTTGGGAGTTACTAATATGCAGACTGTTTTGACAAGTTATAGGTCTGGTTTGAATCACCTAAAAAGAAAATCAAGAGAGAGCAGGAGGCCCAGGACAGATTTTTTACAACCAGGTATCTCTATGTCCTAATGCAAGAGGAGCTAACTATTGAGGGATACAGAAGGAACATCCTTAAAAGATAATAAAGCAGACAAAAACAGTGAAAACTGGCAAGTGTGAATGTTTACTCTCTGCCCACTGTATACAGGAAATATTTAACTTTCTTTTTGATTTACATAGGAGCTCACAGCTAAGAATTTCCCTAGTCTCAGAGGAAACTTTTTAAGATTTTGGCACTCTCACAGTTGGTCTAAATGCACTTTGGATAATGAGATAGTCATGAGCCTTTTGGAGGCCAGTGGCAGAATAGTAGGGTTTGGATCTAAAATGTCCCAAGTCTAGTGTTCAGAGGTTGGAGTGGCAGGTCACTGGAGGGTATATCCCCGTCTCAGCTCCTTCTCCACTCTTTGCTTCCTGGCTGCCTTGACGTGAACAGCTTTCCTCAGCTAGGCCCTTCCACCACATTGTTTCTGTGTTGCTGCAGTCTGACCATGTACCAAACCCACTGAAACTGAGCCAAAAGAAACTCCTTGAAGTTTCAGAAGTACAGTGTTTTGTCCCTATTACACGAAAACTGACTAATACGTTTTATGAAGAAGCCATGAACAGTGAGAAATGCTCTGTAGAAAAAATTCTCTAACAGATTTAACAGCATTTCTGTAAGTGTAATAATGTGGAAACCAATATATGTCCAAAGAAGTAAATAAACAAATAAATAAACCAACCCCAGGATAATTCATTATGTAAGGATAATGATAAAATTTAGTTAAACCATTAAGAATTATGATTGAAGGAAGTCTCTAATGACAAGGAAATCTCTAATGTTTATTAATGATGGATGTTTCAAGCACAATGTAGAAGCAAGCTAGGATCTTTATAGCTATCCTATATAACTATGCACTTACACATTTGTGCATACAAATGTGTGTGTGTATATATACATAGAGAGAGAGAGAGAGAGCAAAAAAACTGTTTCAAAATATTAGTAATTCTTATTCAATGATGGACTAGTAGGTGATTATTTTTTCTTCTTTGCATTTCTCTGTATTCTTAACATTTTCATAATTAGAATGTACTTTCATGACCTACAAAAGAAAAAATCCCAAAGCATCACTAAAATTGAAGCATTTATTCTTGAAAATGTTACTTTTTCTGCCCTAACACGCCACTGCATAATACAATGGTGATACTGTAATGATAATAATGGAAGAGAAAAATTCTATTGTTTAGTTCAAGAGGCAAGAGATAAGAAAACAGAAGAAGAAGAACCCCAGGAAAATTCTGTAAGGGAGTTAGCAGGTTTTTGACACGTCAGTAAGCTCCTGAGAAAGTTTGAAAACATGGACTCCTGCACCAAAGGTTTTCAATAATAGAGATGAATCCTTAAGGTGCATTATCTGCTTATGAAAAATGTATGACAAAAAAGAAACCAAGCAAATTACCACGAACATATATCTGAAAAAAGTCATACCTCCTCACAAAGAGCTATACCTTAGGCAAGTCCTCCAGGAAAAGATTCCAAAAGAAGGTCTTGTCGTCATGGGAGCTGCAGTGCTACACTGCCCCAAACACCTCGTAGGTGGACAAGATGTGGAGGTGGAAGACTGATATTAATGATTCTGTGTCTGTCTTGGCTAATGTGTGTGTCTATGTCTTTTAAACAAAAGTTTAAAATGAAAAAAAAATTTAATAGAAAAAAGCTTATAGAATAAGGACATTAAAAAAGTTTGTATAGCTGTACACTGTGTTGTCTTTTAAGCCAAATGTTATCACGAAAATCAAAAAGTTAAAAAAAATTAAAACACATAAAGTAAAAATTTCCAGTAAGCTAAGGTTACTTTATTATTAAGGGAAATATTCGATAAAAATTTGGTGAGCCCTAATGGTGTATATAAAATCTGGAGTAGCATACAGCAAAATCCTAAGCCTTCACATTAACTCAACACTCACCCAGAGCAATGTTCATTTCTGTGGGCTCCACTGACAGACAAGTGCATTTACATGTTTTTACATCTTTTACACTGTTTTTACTGTACCTTTTCTATGTTTAGATATATAAATTCTTACCAATGTGTAACAACTGCCTACAATATTTAGTACAATAATATTTTGTACAGGCTTACAGCCTAGGAGAAATAGGCTATCTCTGATAAAAGTGTGCAGCACACTATTCCACAGGCTTGTGTAAGTATACTATGATGTTTGTACAATGACGAAGTGGTCTACTGATGCATTTTTCAGAATGTATCTCTATCATTAAGTGATGTATGACTGTATATTCTTATTTCTAGCCCCTCTACCTTGGCAGAAGTCTATTAATATGTTACGGTTTTAGAATAGCATAATCTGAAACACAATTGTCTCTAAATGTATTAATGTCTCTTCAGTGTGTCTTGCATAGTGCTCCCAAATAACGTGAGTTCATTCTATACAGTTAGGAATGAAACAGTGACCAGGGAAGTACCTACAATAATGTTACAAACGTATAACACAGTCCAGGTAACCTCAGGTTACCAGGCTATCAGATATTATCATCATGGTAATTTTAGCTCCTGCTAGCAACTAAGTATTACTAGTTCTTTAACTTTTAATAGTTTAAATACCATCAATCAATCTTTTAGTTATAGTGTTTTCATTAAGCTGTCACTATATAAAATTAGTTTAAAATAAAAAATTGAGTTAAACTTATATACATATGTGTGTATTTTTAAATAACAGGTTCTTCTAAAATCACTATTTTTTCTTGTAATTTTCAGGTATATTTATTTATAAAGGTAAGGTGTTATTTTCCTGAAATATCTGAGAATTCACACAGGCTTTTACATAGAGAACTGTTATTATTTTTAAATAAAAAAATGAGTATTGCTCACAGACATGACAGTGACAAGTGACACCTAAACAGTTCTCTGCCCTAAACTTTCCCAATCTATTGAATGTATATGAACCATGTCTAGTGAAGCACAAGTGTTAAAAATCAGGCTTTAAATAAGAAAAAAGACTATTTTAAAATAAATAATAAATATCAAGTTCATCTCCCATTCCCCCAGTGATTATGGCAGTTAAATGTTACCAACAAAGTAGTTGTTAGCATATAGCTATCTGACCTTTTGTCCAGCAGTTAGCCCAGTATCGCCCCATTCTCTTCCTCCCTCCATACATAACACCTACCAGGCACACCATCAACACATGCTTGTATCTCCTGGATCTTCTCTGGGTTCCTCTCAATCCGTTTAGCCCCGACTGACCATTTGGCTCACAGATTTCCTCAAAAGAAGCCTGCTTGCCTACTGACTGGGTTTAGTTCCCCCCATTTTATATTCCTATAAACACTCATGTACTTCATTTCATAACACTTCTTTAACAAACAGTATTTGCCACATATAAAACTATTATAAGCTGACACTGAATTACATAAATTTAAAATATGTAAAATTTAATGTATTAATATTTTATGGAGATTAAATATATTTTACTTGAGGCTCCAATTTTCCCCCTTTTATTTCACAAAAAATGTATTTCTAACCTTTTCATCACTGGTAGTAGACTCTGGATGAGGTAAAGGGCTATCCTGATGAGTTGTTTCTACAACAGAAGGTTCCTCAATTTTGCTTCTTATGATGGGTGTTGCAAGAGGGGACAAGTCTAGAGGCATCTAATACAAACAATAAAGAAAATATTACAAATTCAAAAATAGCCCATTAGTAGGTCTAAATGAAGAAATCAGGAAATGCCAACTATCACTGCTTTTGCATCAATATTACTTCTTAATTTCTTAGTTAATAACATACTTTTTTAATGTCATCTTCTGAAGCCTTCTTGAATTCATTCTCAAATGGACTTGCCAACTCATTAAACAAACCCACTTCTTCACAGTTTTTCAAGAATCTTGTAGGTGTTGGAGTCTGATCTGAAATAAGTATCAAGAAGTAACCACATAGATTTAAACATCATGTAAAGACTTTAAAGTATAATTAATTAACAAACTAGCAGAATTGGTTTTGTCAGTTGTTAATTCTCTTTGGAAAGACCTCTTCCTTTAAAGCAAACAAAGTTTGGTTAAGTTTTTGTTGCACTGCAAGATACTTCCTCTAAATTTTTATGAATGATGAGAGTATGAAGAAAGTCATTTTTGCTCTTCAATCCACTCCTTCTGAGAAGAGTGGCATAAAGATACTCTACTCAAGAGATAATTATCAGTATCTAACACAGTGAAAATAACTTAAAATTTTACATTTACTGAACATTATAGTTGTTTGAACACATGCAATTTGGGGAAAACTTGAGATAAGAGCATGTATGTCTATTTTAATTTGCTCTGTAGCTGTCATAATCTGCTATAAAGGCAAGCTTAATATAAAACAGAATCTTTAGTAGGTAGATTAAAATATTATAAAGAAAGTTAAGAGGCCTAAAAACAACACCAAACAAACCTTCTTTTCTATTACCTAATTTTCTATTTTAATGCATCTTAGACTGATATGGGAGAAATGTGAAGAATCACATGGTGAAGGAATGTTCTAGCTTAATTTCTGAACAGTGGAGAAGAAGTCAACTCTACTTCCTTACAATTAGAAATATTTCAACTGTACTTGAATATATATTCATGTTATACATATTAACATATGTACTGAGTGTTCATGCATTGCCCACAGGTCACAGGCCAGATAAGAAACACACTGAATGAGAAATAACATATTTTTTACTTTTATATTTATTATTTTCAAGGCTCTTTATTCACCCTAGAGTTGGAAGTATATTCAAATTTTATGTATTTTGGAGTAACAGTTTTATGGATTATATCGGAAATTTAGTATAAAGTAAACAAAAGCACTCTAACAGGATAATTCCTGGTTGAAAGTATCAAAATATTTTGTGAAATTAAAATTCCTATTTGTTAACTACTGTGTTCCCACAGTAGGCATTACTATTTTATCTTTGTCCTTCACATGTGTACCCAGAGCCCTAATATTTTTTACTATTTATAAATATACTTAATACTAAAATGACCCACTTGTCATGCACATTACATGTAATGTGGACCAATCTCAGACACATAGTAGTAACACCAAAATTACTATAAGGATTCCATTTTATAATTTTATCTATTAATTTATAACATGCACTGACTCCTACTGTCTAAAAGATGTCCAAAATCATATAGTAGTAAGGGTCTCATATTCATGTGTCATCATAAGTCCCTCATGACTAAATTAGTAAGTCAAATATAAATCTGACTCTTCTATTCACACTCAAAGGATTTGTCAAAGTTTGCTAGGAGGTTCTTAAATTACACTAAAGGTAGGAAAATGTAATATAAACCATTTTGTCCATTATGTTTGGAACCATCAGGACTTGAGAATATAGGCACAATAGTTTAACATGCAGGTTGAATATGACCAATGATCGTCAAATATATATCTGACATATCAGGCACTTTATTTATATAATATTAAACCACTCATCAACATGTTAGTAAAAAATGTTCAAGTAACTATGTTTGAATGTGTCCTATTTTGTATCATATTCAAACTGTAATCAAACAAGAAAATAATTTCTAGAAACCAACTTAAAAACATTTGTAAGTAAAAAATTTACACAGATGCTGGATGGCTAGTACATGCCTGCAATCCCAGCATGCCAGAGGCTGAGGCAGGAAGATCACTGCAAGTTTGAGACCAGTTTGGGCTACCTAGGGAGTTCAAGGCCAGCCTGAACTATACATAGAAACCCTGTCTCAAAAAATAAGAGGGAGGATGCTCTAATGCAGTATGTTTCAGGGAAATAGAGACTTTGAAGACTAGGCTTTTCCAGGTTGCTATTATTTTGCTTATCTGCCCTATTTCCCCTGCCTCTTTTCTTGGTTCTAGCTCTAAATTTAGGGTGCACAATATTCAAAGAACTGTGTACCTCACTCTTTGCTTCCTTTTACTTACAGAACTGAAAATATGTTAAAAGTTTTCTTATATCAATTGTTTTTAATAAATTACCAACTTCTGGCTATCTCCTTATTTATTACAAATTTTTGACACTGGAAGAATCATCCAACACTGTCTTATCATCTATCCAAAGCACTGTATATGACAATTTGATCTCTACAGAATAACTATCTATAAATATTAATAATATAATATTTAGGTATAGTTCCAGACTTGAAAATAGTGTAAGCTGATTCATAAGAAAAACAAATTTTGAATTTATCTGAATATTTATGATCTACAAATCTATGATTGTGATAAAAAGGCTTAAAATTTATATAAAACTTTATCACAATGCTTATATAGAAAATACACAGTTTATATAAGTTATACATAATATGTCTATATATTCAGATATGTGTGCATATATATTTAGTATATATTTAAACATTAGTACAGGAAACTAGTACAGCATGGAACAATGATCAATACATGAATCAGGTTTTTCTTTTCAAATATTATGAAAAATAATCATCTGTTTAGATGATAATATGGCCACAATATCAAAGCACACAAAAAAATTAACTGAATTTAGGTCTCCTGCATTGACAGTATATTACTAATAAAAACGTTTACTCTGAAAAGAAAATATATATATATATACACAGAATAACAAAATTCTAATGAACAAGTCTGCTAATTGCTCTAACAGGAGGAGCTTGATCACTTTTTCTCTTCACACAGCCTCGTCAACCAGGTATAGACAGCTAAAAGAAACACTTGACTAAATATCACAGTAGATCACTTATCAGTTGAATGTAAACCTTGTAGATGGAATGAATGTTCCTAGGGTTCTAATTAAATTCCATAAAATTGACAATGAATTCTGTATTTGAAAACTATATAATACAGTGATATGAATGATCAAAAAGAAACATGGAAATGTAATGGGTAAAATATATGTTGCCAACATTTACTATAGATGAAGTCATTGGAATATCACCAGACTATAATATTTACAGAGATTACACAAAAACTGTGCACATTCCAGGTGAAATATGTATATAAGCTATTAATAAAAGCATATACTAACCAGCCACAATGACACTGTCATTACGTGCTGGACCAAATTTCAGTGTCATCTCATGTTTATGTTTATGGACAGCCAAATGATCCTCGTTGGTAAAACGCTGTGGCAAAAAGTTTTAAAATATAGTTAAGATTTTCAATTTGGTCAAGTAAGTAAAATGATAAGGAAATTCATTTCCACAACATGTAAAACCACCATTAACAGTGAAATAGTAATTTGTAAATTATAAGAGAATTTGTCAATATAGATAAGCATACTAGGTTTCAAATCATAGAAAATCCATTACCCAAGAAATGATACAAATACATTACAAAATTATGTAACTGATTTGACAGCATTTAAAAACTAAAGAAACTTTATATAAATTTCATTTGGATACTAAACACAGACCACTGTTAAATTTTTTGTCATACTGGAGTACAAATATATACTCCACGGTACAATGATTTTTGAGAAAGCATTATATTTACCTAGACTAAGGGTACTTACCACTTTCTAAATGAGAATTTTCTTTAAAAAATATTACTTGTAGACAAATTAAAAAATAAATCAAGCTTTATGTTACCACATAAAGAGAACGTTTTGCTATAATCCAGCAAAGATATAGCAACCATTACAATAAATGAATTCATTTTAAAATCAAATATTTATCTTAAATATAGATAGTGATTTTTAAAATCACAATTTTTATTTTAAAATAAAGCAAAAATATTTTTAAAGCTACATTTTTTCTTACATTTAACCTGGATAAATTCTGTGTGCCAAAGGGGACACTTATGATTACAAAATAGTAAGTGCACTGTTTGAATATGTGTGTGTAGAAACCAGCCTTTATGAGGATGTTCCTTATTTATAACTGAAAATAGGAAGCATTCACTTTTTGTTATTTCAGAGCAATTTTTTGCCTACTTCCTTGTTCAGAGCAGTATTTTTAAAATGTTAGATTATCAGATTTAAACTAATTCTTTCATCTGTAACTTTACAAAGAGGAATGTTTAGATTATAGTCAAATGCTCTACCACTGAGCTATACCCCCTAATGTTTAGATTATATATTCTTGAACTTGGTTTACCCAAACCATCAAAATGGATCCCATCTCTTGTGATCTCCTTCTCTTGACCAATTCACTATGTCCTTTCATACAACTAGTAGTATCAACTGTAGGCTAACGTTAAAACAATGAAATATTTTTCCCATTTCTTCTTCTTTTATATATTTTTAAAAAATGACAAAGCCCATTAGCCATTAGAGGTTAAAACCCCACTTGTATCCATTACACTATGCGAAATACTTTGGTAACAGCAACTATCACAATATTATATAGTGATACATTCGTGTCTATCTTTTTAAGTAGGCAAACAAACGGTAGTATACTGTTCTCCAAATTTAGCATAAAGTACTGAATAAATGCTAACTGAAAGAACTAGCTTCTTACTATAAAAGAATTGAATCTTACAGATCAGTAACAGGAGAAAAATGACAAAAAAATGAGAGCGACACTAATAAAATAGAACAGCATCGATACTACATGATTCTTTCACTAAATTATCTTTTTCTCTTCCTCAGTTCAATGCAGTCCATCCATGAACTATCTAATACTTAGGTATATTAAAAAAAAGATTTAGTAGCAAGATATTTTAGGTAAATTCTTTTTGTTAGTTTCTCTCTGAAGTGTTATATCAACAAAATATTTTAAATAGTGAAAGTATGTTTGAAATGTAAAATTTGTATCTATTAAGCATGTTAAAGCTAAAACTAAAAACTAAAATGGAATAATTTCATTGGTTACTAGTGAGAAAAAAATTATTTGTAGTAACACTAAACTGGTGCTTTGAAAACATTCTTACAAGAACCTTTAACTTCCTAGTAAACAGTATTTCAGTCTAGACTGAGACTCTTCCATTGCTATTCTCAGCAAGATTTAACAATGGACATTGATACTAGCCAGGTTATATTTTGATCTGTAATAGTTACAATAATATGAGATTGTTTTAAGTATTTTAGGGAACAAATATAAGCCAAAAATCATATAACTTCCAAGATCAGAGTGCTCATCCTAAAAGTAGTCACCTTAGTGAGAATTAAACTAATAGTAAAAATTAAAAAACAAACTCATTTTTTAGCCTTTAAAAGTATCTTGGCAAAATATATAAATATGTATATATATTTTGATCCAGTAATTCTAGTTATAAAAATGTATCTTAAGAAATGAATGAGAGATGCACACAAAGGGTCATGTAAAAAGATATGCATCATAATACTTCTGATAATATTGGAATTAATTTAAAAGTTCATAATAGAGAAACGAGTAAGTAAATTATGGTAAATAGTCTAGCAAAGAACACTGCAGCCATTTAAAAAAATGTTTTCAATTAATACACAATAAGATCATAATACATATAATGGCATCGAAATATAAACAGAACACAAAACAGTGCAAGATGATCTTAATTTTGTTTTAGGAATAAAAGAGCATGATTTAGGAAATACTCTAAAATATTAACCAAAATTCTCTTTAGATTTCATCTGTCCTTTTAAACTTGTCAACGATTTTTTATGGTTCTTTGGTCTTACCATTTATTTGCATTTCTAGGACTTAAAAACTTTTTACTTATTAGTACATGTTTACAGTACATAATGATTAAATTCATTTTGGGGAGCTAGTACGTGAACATGACACATCTTAATTCTTTTTGTGTCCCCTTCTCTCCATCCTCACTCCTCCTCCCTCCATCCCTTGGTCCTTTTGTAATTGAGAAGAAACAGAAAACTGTTACTCTTGTTTTGAGACAGGTCTCACTAGACAGTGCAGGCTTGCCCCAAATTCATGAGCCTCCTGACGCCTGAGCTTACAGGCATATGGCACCACTCCTGGCTTTAAAAAACTTTTTTTAAATGTTGAGAAAAAATACACATACACAGAGATCTGCATTCAAATAATCACATCTTGACTTCTGTGCATGCTATTTAGGGATATCTCATACATATGTTACACAAGAGTAAGCTTGGGTTCAACCCGAACTCTAATTTTCCAGCTGTGTGGCTCAGAATCTTAATTTTCCGGCTGTGTGCCTCAGCATTTTGTCTCTAGTTTAGTTGCGTACCTGTAATATGAGGCTAACGCATTCACTTCATAGGGGTGTCACAAGGATTAAATGACAAGCTACAAAGTTCTTAGCATCTTGACTGGCTAAAAAAAAAATACTATCATTGTAAATGTTTTCATTATTACGACTACTGTATGAACCCTTATTCTTCAAATTCTTTTAGAGAAAAGTTGGGGCACATATAAGTAAGACATGGTAAGCATTTGATAAATATTTGGAAGCCTTATTCTGTGGTTCATACCTAACTTTTGCATGGCTGTGTGTGCAGTTGTTTTTTGTTATTCTATTTTACATAAAATTTCTGTTTTAGAAAACCATTAAATTTATAGAAAAGTAGAAAAGAGCATGGAAAGTTCCTATAAACTCCTTGACCAGTCAATGTTTTCTTCTTGCATTATTGTAGCAGATTGGTCAAAACGAAGAAATCAACATTAATATCTTCTTATTAACTAAACTGTAGGCACTGGTAATGTAAGCTCTAAAATTAGCTTAAATAGTCTCAAGTTCCAAATGACTTTTTGCTATGTCTCTGAATTTAAACTATCTCTGAAAACTATGACAAGGTCTGATAGCCGCCCTCTAACACCTGTTTCTCTTTTCCTTTGATGGTAGTTTTGAATTTCAAGTGAACACTTAGCCAGGTTGCTAGGTTTCTTTGCAGTTAGGTGGCTAGGTGACCAAAAGGAATGAGTGAAAAGTAAAGTATGTATGCATTATTTCCAGTTAATGACCTAAAATGGTGGGGTGTGTATGCTCTGCTTCCCTTTCTATCCTGTTATTACTGTAAGGACTTGACAGCAACTGATACAGCCTCTTGGGGAGAACACAGAAGCCCCTTGCTGAGGACTTTTGGAACTTCTACTTCTGGATAATTACATAAGAGACAAAGTTTATGTGGTAGTTGTGTTAACCTGTGTTATAATTAATACACAGGACTAAAAACTTGCTACCCCTTAGGCTATTTAAAAGAATGTGCCATCGCCTCTACCAGTAATTTCTTTCGTTCAAAAATATGCTTGTACATCTAAGTTTCCATATGCTTTGCTCTCTCTATTCTAATCTTCCCTATCTCTCCAACCTTATTAGAAATGAATTGTTCAAGGTTCAATCTGAGGCCTGTTCTGCCCTCGAGCACTGGATGCCATCTTCTTCTTACATACTTAAGGACCCCATTCCCCCCACAGTACCTTCTCTCTGCAATGACAAGCAATCCATAACATTTCCCTCTTAAAATGCAAAACAAGTAAGCTCCAGTGATGTGTCTCACTGTTCCCTTTAAGCTACGCTCCTAGAACGACCTGTCTTACAACGCCTTTACTTTGGTTCTTCCTGTTCTCTCTTCAAACTAACCACACAGTTGTCCCCACTATTTTACTGGAACTGCTCTTATCAAAGTCTCCCAAAATCTTAATTATTTCTAAATACAACAGTAAATACTGAATTCTCATTTTATCTTATCACAAAATGACATTTTCCTCTTAACTTTGAAATATCTTTCCTACTTGTCTTCCAGAATATGATTTTCTTCCCTGACTACTGTCTTAGCTTCCATGTTCCCCTTTTTCTGACTGTTAATACTGGAGTGCCCAAAAGTTTTGTTTTCACTCGTTTATGATTTTAACATAGAAGCAAAACTAGGTATATATGAGAATTACAGATTATAAGACAAAAATGTAAGTATGATAAACCTTGACAATGAGAGAATAATTATCAGATAGCAAAGGACGTAAAAGGGGAGGTACGAAAAGAATATTACTTTGATAGTGGGGAGTCTAAAAATCTTATTTGTTAGTGTTTTTCGTGTATTATTTATTTACTATTAGGTCTTTAAAGAAACAATCTCTTATAGTACATACATACTAAGGTCTTGAAATTGATTTTACTTTTGTTTAAATAAGTTTAAACGTAATGCTTTCCATTAAAAATGGCATGTCAACCACAAAATAATAGACAGCATTCTGCCCACTTCAAGCATTAGAGAACTAGGACAAGGAATTGGGTAAGGGCTGTCTGAGTCTCTAAGAATGACTCCTGGAACATACGGCAAAACTGGTCACTGTCTAAAAACTGGCTCTAGAAACAAATTGCATTAGCTGTTGCTACAGTTTAGATTTTGACTGTCCCTCAAAATCCCAAGTGTTAAAAGCTTGGTTCCCAGAGTGGCACTATTGGGAGTGGTGGAACCTTTGAGAAGCGGGGCCTTGAGGGAGGTCCTCAAGCTGATGGGATTGTTCCTGTGAAGGGGACTATGAGACTCTGACATCTCTTTCATCTTCTGGCTCAGGACGTGAATGGTTTTGCTTTGCCTTCCACTCTTACCAAATGGTGCTACCTTTCACAGGCCCACAGCAACAAGGCTAATCATAAAGGACTGGAACCTTTAAAACTGTGAACCCAAATACACCTTTCTTCTTTTAAATTGGTATCTTAGATATTTTGTCATAGTGACTAACAGCTATAAGCATGGGATTACGAATGATGTTGTTTGTTCAATCCAAACCACCAGAATGGATGACTTGAATAGTACCATCTCTCTTCATTTAACTCAGTACTAAATCTAAGGAGTGAAAGTAAATCTGACTTAGCAGAAAGACTAAATCTTAGCCTATACCACTAAATCTGGTTGGTGGAACCTAAAGTCATACTCAAAATTCTAGCAACAAAAGATTCTGAGAATTGTACTTGCTAACGTCTCTTACTTCATAAAAAAATGTTATCACATACATCTCCAAAGTAGATGTTGTACGAGTCTATTTCTATCTTCACTGTCACTACGCAGCACCAAACCCTTATATTCCATCTCTCATCTGGACTGTTGCCAACCTCTAGTCTTCCTGTTTCCACTTTACCTAAGGAACGGCTTCTCAATGCTCTATGAATAAAACCTGAACACCTATCACAGTCTATGAAGCTCTACAGGACATTATCTTCTTTTCTTCCCGCTTCTGACTATTCTCTTACCCTGCTCCTCACTGATCATTGTATCTTCTAACTACAATAGAAATACATAGAAGGCTTGCACTTATCCTTTTTTCATGTCTTTGGTTCAACTGTCACCTTATCAGAAATGCATTTCTTGACCAGTCTATTTAAAATAGCATCAATCCTGACAATTCCCTTTTTACTCTGTTAAATAACATTAGAATAATGTAAACTAAAATCATGAGATACCACTACACATCCACTGGCATTACTAAAAATTAAAAGACAAACCAAAACAATCTTTAAAAAACGGTAACTAAATTGGAGACCTTACCCTACTAGACTACAATGCTACTAAAAAGCTAAAATAATCAAGATAGTGTGGTTGTAGCATAAAAGTTGACAATGATGAATGAAACAGAACAGTAAAGCCTAGAAAGGGATCATCCCCATATACTCACTTGATTTCCCATAAAGGAACCAAAGCAATTTAATGGAGAAAGAAAAATCTTTTTAAGCAGTGATGCTAGATTGCCTGAAAAACTGTATCTATTAAAAAAGTTGGTTTCAACCCCTACCTACCTCATGTCATACAAAAATTAAAGATGCTAGAGAGACCCTAAATGAAAAAACAAGCTTTTAGAGGAAAACATAAAAGATATCTTTGTGACCTAAGGGTATCCAAAATTTCTCAGACAAGTCATAGAAAGCAAAAAACCACAAAAGAGAAAAAATTAATGTATCAGACTTAATTGGAAACACATATGCATCAAAAGACATGATTTTAAAAATTAAGATGCAAACCACAGGCTTGAAAAATATTTGATAAAGGACTGGTACCAGGATATGTAAGGAATTGCTACAACTCAATAATTAAAAGACAATGAAATTTTTAAAAACAGGTAAATGCTTTGAAAAGATAATTGATAAAAAATAAGGTATACAAATGTTTAACAAATACATTTGGCAAAAGTGTCCACCTTTTCACTAGTCATCCAAGAAATGCAATTTAAAGCACAGTGAGGTACTACTCTACACAGAAAACCCGAGTAAGACTTAAAGACTGGCAATACCAGATGTTGACTAAGATACATAAACTTATAAATTGTTGATGGGAATGTAAAGTGGCACATCCACTTTGGAAAACAGTCTGGTAATTTCTTAAAAGGTTAAACATGTTTCTGTTACAAGATTCTATCATTACACTTCTGGGTGATAATCTAAGAGAAATGAAATATTTGTACACAAACATTCATACCAGCTATATTTGTGATAATTAAAAACAAATACTTACACACAAATATTTGCATAACCTGTGTGTAATAACTAAAAACTGGAAATAAGCAAAATGCCTATTAACAGGTGAATGTATAAACTGTGTAATAATGAAAAGGAATTAAATATTGATCATGTAACATATGCATTGTGATTTGGGTGTGGCCCTAGAAATTTGTGTACTGGAAACTTAAAACTCAGTTATATGCTAATGGTATTTGGAGGATGGACTTTGGGGAAGTTTATGACTAGATAAAGTCATGAGGATGGGTTCCCTACCATACAATTAGTGTCAATTTACAAAAAGAGGGAGAGAGACTCAAGACAGCAAGCTTACTCTGTCTTTATGTCATCTACAGCAATGCCTGGCCATTCTGCAGCCACCTAGCAGAAGGCCCTCATTAGATTTGGACCCCTAACCTTGTACCGACCGCGCAGCCTCCAGAACTATGAGCTCAATACATCTCTTTTCTTTATAAACTAACTACCAGTACTCGACTATAATATTTACTTATAGCAACAGAAAACAAGAATAAGAAAAGTGAAAGGAAATTGTAAATTATAGGATAAAAAGCCAGACAAATTTACATAATGTACAATTCCATTTATATAAAATTCTGGAAAATGCAAGCAAATCTATACGGAGAGCAAGCTGATTAGGGCAACAAATGAGCAAGAAGAAACTTTTGAGAGAAATGAACACATTCACAATTATTTTAACTGTCATGAGTATTTTATGTGTGCATATATGTAATATATACAAACATCAAATTTTATACTGTAAGTAGTTTATTAGATCTCAATTTAAATAAAAGAAAAGCAATGAAATACTTTAATGCCTACGACGTATAACACTTGTATTTTAGTACTTGTAATTTTGCTACACATTAAATTTATTTGCCTCTTTAATATCTATAGTTATTTTAAGATTATGATAATTAAAATAAGATTAATCACCTACTAAAAAGGTGAAATTCTAGATCCTAAAACTGTTTCCAAACATGCTCAGTGTTAAGACTCAGTAACATTAATACATAAGTGACACTGTAAGAGGTTATGTACCAGTTTTGTAAGAGTTCAATAAGTAAAATGATTCTTATGTATGACAGTGTATGCCTGATTTTTAATTAGACATTTTACTAATGACTTTTAACCAATATGGTCAAATTAACATACTTTTAAATCTTAGATTTTTGGCCAAGGTTTCCATCTTTCTATTACAAAATACCACCCTGCTCCTATTAAACTGTATTTTCTAAAACTCAGATGTGCTGTTGAAAAAAAAAAAAAGAATTGCTCTCCAGGTTTCTGAGATGTTTTCATTCTAATTCTAGAATGCTATAAAATATTGTTAAGAAGATCCATTTAATGACAACATACTCTGTCACCAATATCTTAATAAAAAGAAACATACAAAATGATTTTAAAGTCACTGATATATTACCTGGCCACATCCAGGGGCAGTGCATAGAAAGGGTTTGTCATCACTCATATTCCACAGGTCCTTGTATTGCCTATAATAAACCATGAAGAAATGGCAAAACACTTTACAACATGTGTTTCTAAAACTTTGTTAATTGTTAAAATTGCTTCATTTCTTAGCTTTTAAATTATATATTTTAAAAGTATAAAAATATAAACCTCAAGATTTGATTTCCATTACACTTACTTTTTTATTTGTACAATAAAACACTTGTTCACATTTTAACTCTACCTTTCTTATTATCAGAGTAAACAAAAATGTAACACGCAGATTTTACACTAAAGAAAATAAGTTATGAAGACTGCCACTGGGCTCTTTTCTGTTTAAAAGTGTAAATAAATTATGATGAAATGAACAAATTTTACTCATTCAAACAAATTAAATCAACGAATAAGACAAAATCTTTTAAGGATCATACTGTATAGTTATGGAGATAATGCAGGAAAGTTTCCTTCTGCCCCAGAAGCAGTCAATAAAATCTAATTTATCCTATGGAAAAATCCATAGGATAAGTTACACAGTCTCTTCAACAAATAAATGTCATAGAGGAAAAAAGAGTAGAGGAAAGGAGGAACTGTTTCAGATTAAAAGAAATGTAATAAATACATTAACCAAAGTATAGTTGACATTTTTGGATCATGATTCAAACAAAACAACTACAAAAAGACATTTTCCAGTCAAGATTACTTTTCTTACTTTTTACTTTCCTCTTAAAGTTTTTACCTATTCCCTCCATCAACTTGTGGTTCTTGGTTTTGTTTTTATTTCTAGAAATTACATGTAGCATCTGGTATTTCATTCAATGAACAATTCTATAGCATCTAACTATATGACCAAATAAATTTGGGAGATGCTCAAGTATACTTTTATTTTGGCAGGACTTCTCACA
Source organism: Dinomys branickii (assembly GCA_004027595.1). NCBI lineage: Eukaryota > Metazoa > Chordata > Mammalia > Rodentia > Dinomyidae > Dinomys > Dinomys branickii. The sequence continues at coordinate 138,851 of PVLD010000406.1, read as the reverse complement.
ATCTTTAATATGGTCAAGTAAAATGTCTAGAGAAGCACCTAGAATAGGGCTTTTTGAAAGCCAATGCTAACAGAACACTTCTTCATAGAACATCTCATAGGACTAATATTATTTGGAACACTTTAGACGAAATAAAAATCTTAAAATATGTTTATGTTGGTCATAATTAAATGTCTTGATGTTCTTAATTTGATAATTTAGAAATATAACAGGAGCATTCAGTTAAATGACATATTAGTAAGAGGTTTCTTATTTATACAAAGATAAAATATTTATCTAATAGAAATAGTGCATGAAAATTTTTATGACCTAAAAATATGAAAAATGGTTAAATATACCTGACAGCTTTCACATGTAACTTGAATTTCATAAGTTGAACAACTTATCATGTCCTCTTTTTCATGGCCAGGATACTGAAAAACAATAGATTGAAGAACAAACTATTAAAAAAGTTTTGAAGCACAGTTGAAAATAAAAGTACTGAATTACTTCCTGTAACACTATACTCATTCAAAAATTCAGTTACTGCTAAGAATATTTATAATAAACTATTGCTTCCAAAATATGAACACTCACATAAATGCCCCAAACATAGGTACTAATATATCCAATTCTACCAAAGGGGTGAAAAGAAGAAGAAACAGTTAATTCAGCCCTACAGATATGGTCAAAGGGCAGTGATTAAAAGAATCAAAATTCTTACTTTTAAAGTCTGCTAAGAAAAGCAAGATCAACCATTTCAAAATTTCTACTTGGGAAGGTTTTAATTTTTAAAAATGTACTCAGTGGCGGTCAGACTCTCAGCCTCATCTGCCTAAATGTATTTGTCCTGGAATGCAGTTAACCCTATATATACAGCTCCTTTTCCACAACTTTATAGCTTACTTATTTGATATTAGCTTACTGATAAGTACAGTATAGTGAAACTAGCAAGGTCAGCCCATTTTTAAACTCTACCAACAGTTCATCTTATATTTACTAAAATTTCATCTAGAGGGAAACATAATAAACTATATTCTTAACTAAGTAAGTCAATGGTACATACAGGAAAATTGTATTTCATAACTTTGCTTATAAATGTGGTTTTGACAAAGTCTTGCTCAAAATAATGGGAGAATTCTCGTGCTGAAATATACAACTAGTCAAACTACTGAGTTCTACAGTAAAGAGAAACTTGATATAGGATACAGGAAGAAGAAAGTTTCTTCCCTTGCCCCAGGCAAAACTTAGTATCTGGTAGGGTTCCATTCCTCCATTCAGATCCAATGCTGCCTGTGAGGAGAGGGAAAACAACACTAGAATAATACAAAGGAAATCTACAATAATAATTATGCTTCTGTCATTACCAGCAAAATATGAGTTCAGTGGATGTAAGTAACTATCTTTGGGTTAGCTACCTAAATCACTGCCTTCGTTAGTACAGTTTAAGAAACATTTAAGCATTAACTTTATGCAGACACAAAAATAAAAATCAATTAACAAAGAGTTGCTAGCCTGCACTCAAGAAACTTTCAGTCTAGCTGAAGAAAAAGAAATACAGAATTTTAATTAATATGGTAAGACTATAGAAAAGTTAAAATACTGTGACAGTACAAGTTAGGTGTGGTGACAAACACCTGCAGTCCCAGCATTAGGGAAGCTGAGGCAGGAGGATTACTTGAGCTCAGGTATTCAAGAGCAGAACCCAAGCAATGCAATGAGATCCTGTCTCAAAAAATCAAAACAATACAAAAGCACCCATAAGAGTACAGAGGTAGAGAAAGAACCAATCTACAGCTACAGAAAACATCCTAAAGTTACCCTTGATACCTCTTTCTAATCCTTTCTACACTTCCACCACAACTGTCTCCCTTCCTTACAAAAGGTCTTACATACACAACCTATTTTCTGGCCAATCAATACAAATGCCCATTGCTTTATTACCATTTTCTTGTACCTAGTTGAGGTAGCTATAAATAGAATAGTTCAACATCTTTGAAACAAATGATAATTTCTCTGGGAGGTTGAAGCATTATCTCTTTGTTAATCTAGTAGGATCACAAGCCTCTAACTCCACAGTTATCTTCTTTTTACAGCAAGGCTGAAACATGCTCCTAACAAAAGCCTGTAAAACAGAGTTTGTCATACTATAAATGGGGAAATGCATGACTGCAGAAAGAAACTGTCAATATACCACTCCACTCTTGAGTGGAGTACTGTCTAAGTACTATCTAAGTACTACCTGTCATACAGTACGTAGGAGAGTTCTAAGTAAAATTTAAAACAAGCCAGCTTCTTTGGTTTCTCTCATGTCTCTCTTAATTCTTCTAGGACTCCTTTAGTATTCTTGTTCTTACGATCTAATGGCATCAGACTTCCTTTTACTTCTCTTGTCAAAAAACATTTCCGTGTCTACTTTGTGCTTGGTGGTATGCTATAATAAATTTAGAAATTTGCATTCATGGTGCTTTCAAGAAAAGGCATGGGGGTGCACACCTGTAATCCCAGCACTTGGCAGGCTGAGGCAGGAGGCATCATGAGTTTAAGCCCTACACACTGAGCTTAGGGCAGCCATGAAATATGTGGTAAGAACCTATTTCAGAAAACCAAAGAAAAAAGATAGTGATGGAGCTCATACTTGCTAATCAAGGCACCAACTCAGACTTTCTTTTCCTACAACCCTGACTTAAGAAGTATCTATGCTTCTTCCTCCCCGTCCTAACTATGCCCAAAGAATTACAATACAGAAAAACGAATTAAAATTAGCAAAAGCCTGGCTGTGCCACCCCTTAAGAACTTGTGTAAAGTTCTAAGCTTCCTTGAGGTTCAGTTTCCTCGAAGTATAAAACAGTTGTAAGCATTACAATACATATAAAATGTCTAGCACAACACCAAGCACATGAACTGTGAATTAACAACTGGTGGTAACTTGTAACATTCAGCTCAACTGAATCAGCATGGTGCTGAGTAGAGGGACCCACCTAAGGATTGTTACCAACAATATAAAAAAAGAGAACTGGAGAGGAAGAAGAGGAGCTACTGGTTCTCCTGGAGGAGCTTGTCAGGCTGGCTTCACTAATAATGAACTTATGAATGGCTACATGTCACTTTGGGCAAGCTCTGATCCTTACTTTGAGCATTGCTTCCTGGCTCTGGAGGGGAAGTGATACACTGTTCAATCTACTCGAGAAGCTTGTTTCACTGGTGTTGGAGTAGCTCAGGATCCCTTGTCACTGAGGATCGCTGTGGTACTTTGAGTGTTGCTTCCTGGCTCCAGTGCAGATTCCTGAGCCTGCTGGCATAGAATCTTCATCTCATGGCACAGACTTTCTAGCTTCCACCACTGACCTTTGGGCCTTCTCAGTGTAGATCCGTGCAACAGACTTGCATGAGACATTATTATGGGTTCTAAGGCCTCTGGTTGGACTCTTGTGGGGCACTGTCATGGGTTCTAGGTACTCAGCTGGACTCATGCAGGACATTGCCACGGGATCCAGCCCTCAGCTGGATTCTTTGGGTTTCTAGTGTGTGGACTGATTTCCTGCACTCTTTTGTACTTGATTCTTTGCGTGAGTACTACAAAATAATTCTATAAATTATGTGTCCTGTATTAAATTGTTTCCCTTGCAAACCCTGACTACAACATAAATATACCTGATAAAACCCTAGCTGCAATTTTGACCATTGTTATTAACATAAAGCAGTTTCATGCATCCTATATCTGTACAGTATGTTATTTTTTTTAACAGTAAACAGAGCTAATGTTGAATTATTAACTCAACAGTAACTATAATTTTAAAATGTGTATGTACACATTTACTTCTGATAGAAGTAAAAACTGCACCATACCCCAAAAAAGGCTGTCATCTTCTATACTGTGAGATTTTAAAGACCTAGATACTTTTATTGGAAAAGTGCAATGAGATGGTTTTTATTAAAGATAACAACTAGGATAGGGTAATCTGAAGTTCAACTATTATGAAGAATCAAAGTGACTTTTCTATTTCCCAGGAAAGTGTAAACATTTCTGTCCTAAGGCTTCCGGAGGGGTGAAGTGTGAAGTACTTGTGGTAAAGCTGAAGACAAGCTACCAGATATTAGAGAACTAAGACTTGTTCTTTCAATGTTTATAAGGTGCCAAGGCCTTGGTATGTGAGGTGGAACAGGGAACATTAATACAGCAAATCCTCAAATGGAATAAAAGGCCATCTAGAGCAGCAGCACCAGGAGAAACATGATGGTATTTTTTAAAAAACAGTTCGTCAGATAGAATGTTGTTTTTCACAGCCTAAGCTTTCACTTTATCACTGTGAAATTTGGTGAATACTAATATCTACACTAGTTATTTGATGGTAAAAATGAAATAAAAGTTCAATGATTCGCTTACAGTAGTTACTTAAATGGCAACTGTTGTTAGTTTTTAAAACACAAATAAATAATAGGCAGTAGAGATGGCTTATGGTAAAAGTAACACATCTTGGTTATTTTTCTCTCATTGCTGAGACAAAATACCTGACACCCAGAATTAAGGAAGGAAAGATTTATTTTGCTCACAGTTTGTAGAGGTTTCAGTCCATAATCAGTTGGCTCCAAGGCAGGATGGCACATGGCAGAGGGCAACAGTTCATGGCAACAGAAAACAGCAAAAGCAGCAAGAGCAAAGAAGAGGAGTGGCGGCAAGCAGCCTCTTTCTCTCCCTTACACCGTATGCAAACGATCTGCTCCACGGCTGCTGCAGCATTCACATCCATAATTCCAACACTAATCAATCATAAACGCTAGAAGCCCTCCCCAGGACTGCAAGAGGTTTTGGAGGGACATTCAGATACAAATCATAACGTAACATTACTTCAGACTTTTGATTCCTCATTACCATTATTTAACAGAGGCTGTAATTCCCCAAACTAGCAATATCTTAGAAAGACAGCACTTGATGACACTTTAAAAATACTTAAAATGTATAGTAATATGATTTCAATAAAAAGATTTCATAACTATGATGAGGAATAATTCCACACTGAAACACTAACTTTTTTCTAAGTAAATCATATATCCTATATTCTTACTCTAAAAGCTCCAAAGTATGCTTCATTACTCCCCTTTCACTGACATAGAAACTGTGTTATAAGGTAAGACCTTATGATCTTAACCCCATAGCAATACTACCACTCAGTAAATTGCCAAAAATATTAATTTGTCAGCATAAAGTGAAGTGAAGATTAAAGCAAAATTCTCACAAAGGTAAGCTAAAATCAAAGCACTTTACCAGTGTATCTGTCAAAAACTAAATAATAAAATCCTTTCTTTGAGAAAATATTAAAACACAAGAGGAAATCAAAAACAAATTCACTTAAAGAAATGATCTTTAATTTCATGAATAAGTACAAAGCAATCACTGCACAGACATACTACAATAAAATGTCTTAGTCTTGGAATGTTTGAATCACTGGTGGGTTAAAAGAATATCAAGTAGACCAAAATCAGGTTATCTTGCTATGCTCTTTTGTAAAATACAGACTTGGTCCACAGCAATAGAACCATTCTTAAAAATGTTAAATGTCTGTCTTGGAAACTACTGACACATACTACAACATGGATAATGACCAAAATAATTGTGCTAAAGTGAAAGACAGTCCAAAAAAAGCTATAATATAGTACAATTCAATTTAGAACAGAAAACACAATTCTTAGAAAATTTTGGAAAATACAAATTATCTATAGTGGTAGAATGCAGATCAGGAGTGAGAAGAATGGGACGACTTTCTTAGGGTGATGAATACACCATCCTCACTGTGGTGATGGTTTTCATGAAAGTATATATGTAAGTCAAAACTTACCAAGTTGTATGCTTTAATATGTACAATTTATCATAGGTCAACTATTTCTTGGAAAGGCAGTCTAAAAAGTGTATCTCAATTTGTTTTAAGAAGGTTTGTGAAATAACTTGCTATAGCAGCATGAAGCTAAATACTAGTGGCTAGTGACTATTCATAAATGGTATCTGTTCATTGAGTGAAACTCACTTAGCCTCCATCCCCACATCATGATGACCTGGATTCTTCATTTCTCTGCCTATAAAAACTCAGCACTAACTCAGACTACAAAAACTCAGGCTTGAAATGGCAACTTACTCTCTCTCCCTATGTAGTGGATTAATACTGTGCCCCTAACACTTTCTCCAAAATTAAATTCAGCATAAAGCACTTTTTTGGGACACTTTATAATTTCACCTGGTCACATGGTTCTTATACAAACAATGATACTATAAAAACATATGTATGCTATATATATGCTAAACATTTGTTGTTGTTGTTTTTTTTTTTTTGCGGTACTGGGGATCGAACTCAGGACCCTGCGCTCGCTAGGTAGGCGCTTATTCCACTGAGCTATATCCCCAGCCCCTATATATGTATATATGTAAAATTTCAGAAAAAAATGGATTTTCTTCCATATGAACTTTCTCAATCTTTCTTTTTCCTTTTTGAGACAGGGTTTCACTATGCAGTTCAGGCTGGCCTTGAATTCTCAACGATCTTCCTGCTTCAGCCTTCCAAGTGCTGGGATTAAAGGTGTGCTTCAAATTTCAAATGAGTTTACAAGCAATAATTATTGGTCCTAAGATTAGATAAGGAGGTGGGAGGAAAAAAAACGGAGAAGAGTAAAACCCTGAAAATTACAAAGAACAACTGGCATTAGTTCTTTTAATTTAGGGATAAAAGGCACCCTATGAATTGAGGTCACTTGCTCTATTTTCTGTTGTAGAAATAGTGCAAAAGTGCAGTTTTCTTTTTCCAATTTTCTAAAATAATTCCATGTATAAATATATAAATATGTAAATGACCAATAATAAATAAAACTCTTAAAATGCTTAAGTTTTGAATTCTGAAGGAGATAACTTGTTCTTTTGTGGTAATATAAACTAAATTATCTCTATTGAACTAAAACACTGTAAGGAACTTTAAATTTACACCCAGAGTAACATAAAAGAAAAAAGAAGAGTCATCTAAACACAACCATCATTCAGTGATAACTACTATTAATATATAGAACTACACATTCTAGTCTTGTCAATGTAGAGATACTAACTTTAAAAAAATAGTAAAAGCAATATTATAACTTTCTTTAAAATATAATTATCTAAATTCTGCCATAACATTATATTGCCATTAAATATTATGTATCATCTTAATGGCTACATAGTATTGCATCACATGAATGGGGCATATTTATTTAATCCTATTAATGGACTTTTAATCACTAATGAATATATTTGGGACAAGTTTTTGTACACAAATTGCTAGGTCAAAGTGAAGGCATATTTATAGGCTTTTTATTTACAATGCTAAACTGCCCTCCATATACAAGAACTGATTTCTACTTTACCAGTACAGAAAGATCTGATTTCCCAACCCTTACATAACAGGATATTATTAAAAAACTTTTGGTCAGATTAGTAAAAAAAAAAAAAAACAAACAAACAAACAAAAAACACCAAATGAACTATTTTTTTGGATGAACATTTCATTTTATTTATCAGGTTTTATTGGTACATACAGTTTGTATATACATAGTGATCACATTCATCATAGAGGAATTTGTACCTGTACATGGTATACGTTGTTTTGCCCATTCTCCTACCCCCTCTTCAACCCCTTCTCCCCTCTCCATTTACAAAAGCTTTGTTTCCATGTTTCCCTTTTCTTTTTTTTATTTTCTCTTCTTTCCTTTCCTCTTCTCTCTCTCATTCCCCTCCCCATTTGAACATTTTCTTCCTATTTCACAATATCTATTATACACTTTGGTCCTTATTTATACTTTCAGTTTCTTGTAACAGAGAAAACTATACGGCATTTACATGTGTGTCCGATTTATTTCACTTACCAGTATGGTCTCAAGGTAGATCCATTTACCTAGATGTCTCAAGCTTATTCTTCTTTATGGCAGAGTAGTACTCCATTGTATAAAAAAACACATCTTCTTTATCCATTCACCAGTTGATGGGCATTTGGGTTGTTTCCAAGATTTGGCTATTACAAACTGTGCTGCTGTAAACATGGGTGTGCATATATTGCTGTGGTATGATGCTTTTAATTCTTTTGGGAAAATACCAAGAAGGGGAACAGGTGGGTCAAATGGAACCTTTAGTCCTTGTATTTAAAAAACCCAAAAAACCAAAAACCAAAAAAACCAAACTACTTTTAAAGTTGCATATTTTTAGGGCCAGGCATGGTGGCACATGCTTGCAATTCCAGTACTTGTGAGGCTGAGGCAGGAGACCTGCTGCAAGTTCAAAACAGCCAGGCCTACATAGTGAGCTCAAAACCAGCCTGAACTACATAGCAAGACCTTGCCTCAAAAAACAAAACACAAACAAAACAAAAAGCTGTATATTTTGACACACCAACTAAGGCTGAACTTTTACATATAAAAGTTACTCATCATTCTTTGTAAACTATCTCCTTTTCCTATTTAAAAAAAATAAAACATTACAGCAAAATTTGCTTTCTTAACTGAGTGTGGGAGTACACCCCTGTAATTCCAGCACTTGAGAGGCTGAGGCAGGAGTATTACTGTGAGTCCAAAGCCTGCCTGAGCTACATAGTAAGACCCTGTCACTCACAAACAAAACAAACAAACATGTATGTGCACGCACACACATACATACAACAAAATTCTCTCTTGAATATAGACCTTAGGCTCTTCCTTTTTTGTGGTGATCGAATGCAGGACATCATGCAATGCTTAGGCAAGTGTTTAGCACGAGCTATGCTCCCAGCCCACAGGCTTTTTTGAATGACATGGATATCTGATTATGTACTTTACTGTGTTCCTAATCTAGTCTTAACTATTCACCTTCCAAATGAAGAGACTGAGGTCTAAAAGTGTGAAGTGACTTGGTCAAAAATGAGCCAAGCACATTTTCCTGATACTCTGTTACATCAGCTGTTGTATATTGCCATTTGATACTTATCAACTCTACAGAAACTTATGTAAACTACTGAAAGAAATAGGAAAGACTCTTTAGAATTTGTAGTTATCGAAAAGATCCATTATCAAATGGAATCACATATAAACAAAATGGCAATAAGGAAAGAATTGGAAAGAAAAAAAAACTTCAAGGAAAGAAGAAAGTGGGAGAAACTAACTGGTGAAACATTTCTTATAAATTAAAATTAATAACAGCCAAATCTCCAGAAAAACAAACATAAGAGTAGGTACATGAGAGGTAGCCCAGACAGGCTAGTGAGGCACACCTAGTGCAGAATGTCTGAGCCTGGATGGAGTGAGACAGATATCCACGGTGGCACAGGAAGGGAATAGGAATGGGAATGGGAATGGGGACCAGGCTTGAAACGAGGTCAGTCCTGCATGTGATACAACAGCCAATAAAATAAGGCAAATAACTGTAACATGAGGGCAATCCTTTTAGTATAACATATACTACTGGAATAACTGGCAAAACTTAATTGTGGCCTAAATATTAGAGGATGTATTAGAGGGATGTTAGAAATATATCAGTGTTAATTTTTCAATTTTCATGGCTATACTGTGGTAATGCAGGAAAATGTTTTGTAGACAATAAAGTATTTGGGAATACCAAGGTATCAAAGGTATCATACTGGCAATTTACTTCTAAGTTCTGAACAAAAAAAGGAAACACTTACGGGGAGTTTAAACTGTACATAACTACATACACTATAAAAATTCACCATATACGCATTGTATAATTAGCATCCTGTAGCTTTTAGGCACCATCATGAAAAAAAAGCAGTAAAATATATTGATTCTTTAACAATCCTCTGCCTTTTTCTGAGTTATAACTTTCATATTAAAAGATATACCAAACAATTAAAGAACTACATTCCATATTGCAAGATTAATGGTAAACAGAATCATGCTACATTAGAACAATTTACCAATCTAATAAACACTCAAAGTTATAACTTTCATATTAAAAGATATACCAAAGAATTGAAGAACTACATTCCATATTGCAAGATTGTTATAGTTTATACATTGTGTCAACTTGAGGAGTCTAGAGGTTTGGCTGAGTGACTCAGCAGGAAGCCAAGGTGCTTACTTTGTACACATCCTGAGCCTGTGCAGGAGGAGGGCATGGAGACTGAGAGCTACACGCCCCCTCAGTGGGGGTAGGCTGTTTACAAGGTAAGGGAGAGAAAGGCTGCTTGCCTGTGATTCCTCCCTTTTGCTGGTTGCTTTGCTGTGCTCTGCTACCATGAACCTTGCCCTCTGCCATGTGCCACTCTGCCTCAGAACCAACCAAGTATGGACTGAAACCTCCACAAACTGTAAGCTAAATAAACCTTTCCTTCCTTCATTTTGGGCATTGGGTGTTTTGTCTCAGCAACAAGAGAAAAGTAACCAAGACAAAGGTTAATGGTAAACAGGTTCATACTACATTAGAACAATTTACATATCTGATAAAGACTCAAGGAGCTGATACTAGATAATTATTTATCCTATTAGTTTCCTTTTCCCATTTGTAAGATATGTAATGTGGTTAAATCTGTTAAAAAAATAGAAGATCCTTTAAGCTACAGAATTCATATTCTCATGCCATTTTGAATTCTAGCACCCAAATAGTTTAGCTGATAAAAATCTTGCTTTTCTTACATCTCCATCTAAAATTCACCTCACAGAAAATAGTGCTGGCAAAAGAACTTATAAAAATGTGAGTGGATGACTCCATTTCTGATAAGTTGAGAAATCTCTAGCTTCTAAAATGTGAATATGACTGATCTTCTACTTATTGGCCACAGAACTATAAATTTTATAAACTCTTACCTTTCAATCATGTCCTCAAATTAAATCCAAATTTTTAATATGTGGATAATACTAAATGTTACATACAATATAGACCATTCTCTTCCAATATAAATCACTTTGTGCAATTTATAGAAAACCATCTGACTCCCTATTGTGTATCAGATATCATGCTAAAAATAAGGTAACAGGGAAGAAAAGTAAAAACAATAATTCAGTTTTATATATACACACACACACACACACAGAATAAAATACAGACACTATGGAAACATGAGTGTGCTTGAGTTGGTTATCTCTCTTCAGCACCCATATGCCCCTCTTAGCCTGATTTGCCCCTATGATGTGGTCAGTACAGGGCAATCTTATATATCCATTAGCTTAACAAACTTGCCTTAGGTGAACTGGGGCAACACCTGACCAAACTGCATCTTCCGGAAATTTGTAAAAAGCAGGAAAAAAAAATCAGTTTAATAGGTGGGCACTAGAAATTCTAAGTCAGACGTGGATCAATGGACTTTTAGGATAATGTTCATCCTGATAAAGAACTAATAAAAGCCAGAATGGAACAGACACAGAAAAAAAGAGGAAAAACCAATGAGCCAAAAAAGGGAAAGTAGTTTCTGTAATGGGGTGGGGTCCTGATTAACATTCCCACAAAGCCTAAAATATTTACCATCAAACCTCTTTAAAGAAAATGTTTGCCTAATCCTGCTGTAAGAAACTTAAGTTTAGTATGATAAGATTACCATACAGGTAAGCATGATGGATACGAGAGAATTAAAGTATGCCTCAGAAAATCAGCATAAGATACTGCTCAGTTCAAAAGGTGATGGTCTGAATTCAAGTAGTGCAAGTTAAATACAAGGAAGAAAAGATCAGTTATGAAGAAAAATGCTCTTAAGATAAAGCCTCAGATCCTTAGCATTGTTTCCAGATCCCTGTACAGAATGACCACTGCTTCCAACTCCAGTGTTACACTATGGCTTAATCTCTGACTCTAGTTACACAGGCTTTTAATCAGCTTCCTCCCTTGGGCTAGAATGGTCTCACTTCCTACTCAGCCTTCCCTTTCTCACTCCTGATCTCCCACCATCCGCTACTATCCTACCCTCAAACCCAGATCTCATTTATTTAGTCATTCACTTCATAAATTACTGAGCACACACACAAAAGAGTAGGAATTGTGCAAGATTCCACCCACAATGAGTCAGACATGGTCCCTTCCCTGAAATTTACACTGTATAGAGAATACTTACCAGATTATAAACCTAAATATTCAAGGAAGCCAAGTAGCTCCAAATTATTTAATGCAGGTACTAGGGCTTGTATATAGATAATCAAAGCCTTATGCGGTCAAAGGTGGGGCTTTTCTAAAGTATTTGGATCTAGAGTGTATGATGCTGGGATCAAGGGACTAATTACTAAAATTAATCCACTGATTTGTTTGGTATAATTCTGGGTAAGATTAATGGTGCCCCAACCTGGATGTGGGTGGATAGCCTGGACAAAATATAAGGGGCAGAAAGTGGGGGCCCCTGCTTGTCTGTCGTAGCTCACTGCTTGCTGCCTTCTGCCTGTCATGAACTGTTTCTCCTTTGCTGTGCCACCCTGCCTTGCAGCCGGCCAACTATGATCTGAAAACTACAAACTATGAATTTAACTGGGGATGGTTGTACATGCCTATAATCCCAGCATGTAGGAAGCTGAGGCAGAAGGATCACTGTGAGTTTGAGGCCAGCCTGGGCTACATAGTGAAACCCTGTCTCAAAAAAAACCAAAAAACAAAAACAAAAAAAACAAACCCCCAACACCTGTGAGCTACAATAAACCTTTCTTCCTTTAACACTGAGTATTGGTATTTTGTGGAACTGGAAAAGTAACTAAGACAGCAGGTATCAAGTATGTAAGAAAAATCTGTTAGTGTTGCCACTCATTCTTCCTTATACTTGCTTTAATTTTTGAAATTTTAAATACATGTACCTTTCAGTTACTTTAAAAAATTTTGTCAAAATAAGAATAACTGCACTTACACAGTTTCTCTGGATTTGAACCTGCAGATTCATGCACAAAAGCATAGGCCAATTTGTTTCTGTGTTTTGATATATCCAACAAAATCTACTACTGGACCATGTTTTAAAAGATTCTGCATGCCAGACCACCTTCTTTAGACTGGCATTTTTTTTTCCCACTTTTTGAAGCTACATCTCAAAACTATAAGTGGTTTGAGACCAGAAACTACTGACTTTATGTCTCTAACATCACCAGGCTGTGGATGGCATGCAGTAGATATTCGAAGAAGGCATGGTTAAAGGAGTATGCAACTTCAAATTAATTAATATTTCTGATTATGATGAAACCATCATAGTAATAAATTTAATTGACATAATTCAGTCCAAATAAATTTCACATTTTAATTAGTTTGCACAACCTTAAATTGGGTAAACTTTTTGCAAAAAATATTTGCTATTTTTTAAAAAATAAACACTATCAATATGGTAGTTCACTAGTAATGCGAGGACTACTGTATGTAAACATCTGCTGAAGTCAATAATTGAGAAATTAAAATAAAATAAAAAGAACAGTTTTAAAAGTTTAACATCTCTTACCTTTCTAGATGGTGGGCCATGAGTTTTATTGTCTTTGCTGCTAGGAATCTCTGAGCTCTTATCAAGTAAACAGTACTTCTCAAGTTTCCATCTAGTATCTCTAGAGAAAAGAAAAGGCAGAAAAGAACTGATTATCTTGTGGGAGCTGAAGAAATAATCTGGTGCAGTTCAACTTACTATGAAATTTTTAAAAGTTTATTTTATACTTAAAAGATACACTTGACTTTTACCTTCCATTGTTATCTAATATAAATTTAAAGTTATCTGGACTGGGGATGTAGCTCTGTACATAGTAGAGTGTTTGCCTTGCAAGTATGTCCCTGGGTTCAATCTTTAGTGGCTCTAAAGAAACAAAGTTCCTCCAAAATCTCAGGTCTAAAATAATGTGTATCTTGTTACCTCTCATAACTCCTGGCAGATTATTGTAGCTGTAGGACCTTAAAGAATGAAAGTCGAGAAATAAAACTGTATTGAAGGAAAAAAAAATATTTTCATCATAATAAACTTGAAGGGAAAAAATATAGACAATGAAATTGTAATTCTAAATCTAAATATCAAATTCTTTGAAGCAGAGATTTATAGTTTTTCTTGTGAGAGAGCTACTCCACTGTATGGGACCCAGTTTATGTTCTTATTCAAAAAATCCTTACCTTTTTTATGCCTCCACTTTTTAGAATTTTAATTCTCTCACACAAACAAGGATAGTCCAGAACTATGATCACTGGAACTAAGAGACCTATTTTGTGGCCCTGTTATCCTCAACATACGGCTTCTACTTCTTGGTTTTAAAATAACTGCGCAAGCTTTAGCCAACACACCTATTATCAGACAGCAAGAGAATAAAGGAGCACAGCAATAGTCTCCCATTAGGGAAACTTTTCAGAAATCTCATAGCAAATTTACCTTCACAACCCATGTGGTAGAGCTTATGTGGCCAAAACTTGCAGGGAGACCAGGAAACATCTCACTATATATGTATATTTAAAAACTGCAATTCCTATCAATAAGACAAAAGGAAATGAAGTTTGGTGGACAGTTGTTTCTGTCATGCTTGTTTCATTCTAAAATGCAAGATGACTGGATACCTCAGAGATGCCTTGGAAGCCTACTGAAGCAATCTTTCAAAGGAAGAACTTGTTATTGGCTGATAAAAGACCAACTTTTAAAAGGACTTCCCTAAATATCAAAAGCTAATCTGTAGGTGATAGGAAGAGAAAAATCTGCACACCAAAACAATGTAAGAGCACTGAAACAATCTGAATCACTGTAATTTGGGAGTATAAACTCACATGAGCAGTTTGCAAAACTCAGAAATGACTACATGGCCCCATTATGTGAGTTCAGGCAAGAACCTGGCAGAATGTTCAACTATCAACTGCATTAGGAAAAGATAATCTCAGAAGCAAGATGGAGAGCTCCCTACTGTAGACTGTTAGAAGGGAGCAAGAGGGGCTAAAACCATTAACATGGTTAATGTTTAAAACTTTGATGTGAATATCAAAAACTAGAAAGACTCTTCCTTTCAAATCTGGCAACAAAATTCTGTTTTAAATATTGTTTCTCATAGGAAATAGGATGCAAACAGGATGTTCAACTATGTAAATGTAAACGGGACTAAAAATGGAGTAGCAATTCAAGGAACAAATGGCTCTCTGAGATAATGTAAATATTCATGTATTCTAGGTAGAGATAAATTTCTGTAAATTGCTTCCTTCAGAAATATTTTTATTATGTAAGTATTGCTTTATATTTTCCCATTTATAAAGATATTTGTGTCCTTATTTCAAAAGCTGCTTAAAATGATCAGGAACTAACACCCTAAAAAACAAGAGGCAATAAGATTAAACTAATCAGCTATACTTGGCCCTTATCATTTATGACTTATACATGTAATGTAGAGATGATCTGGACTTTGAAGAACATTTTAAAGTTTTTTTTTTTTTAACTTGAAAGGTACATCTTATGGATTAGATATAAAGTGTCTCCCAAAAGTCTCATGTTCGTAAGGAGGTCTGGTCATATAGGACATGGGTCATGGGGTGAAACGTGGAAGGGTGTAACCTTGTCCCTACTCTTCTCTCTTGGCTTCCTGGCTGCCATGTGGTTAACAGTCTTTCTCCACATGTCCGTTGACCATGCTGCTGCTTTCTGTCTTGGGAGTCTGTGTACCTATGACTGAACCCATTGGAACTATGAGCCAAAATAAAGCTCGACTCCTTTAAGTTGCAGGTGTTGGATTCTAGCAATAGGAAAGTTAAATAAACAAAAATGTTACCAATAATGAGGTCACTGGTGTGACTGTATCTGAACATGTGGTCTCAAAGCCTTTGGAACATGTGTGTGGGGAGTTTGGAAAAGTTTGGAGAAATAGGCTAGAGAAGGCCTAAACTGTTGTAAGCAGAGCTTGATGGGTGATTCTAGTCAGAGCTCAGAAGACCAGAATACTGATAGGAATGAAAAGGTAGGCTCACGAGATTTCAGATGGGAATAAGGAATATACTAGAAACTATATTAAAGACTACGCTTGTTTCATTCGAACAAAGAATTTGTCGACATTTTTGTATGTATCCTGAGAGTGTGTAATGCTGAATTTAAAGGTGGTGGACTAATTGATTGGGCAAAAGAAAAATTTCAAGACAATTCAATGTTCATGTGGCATGGACACTACAGGCTGCTTTCAATTAGATTTATAATGAGAATCAGAAGCCGAAGGCAGAGCTTTATGATTTGAAAAGTTTGCAGCTTTGCCAGAATGGAAGCACATATAAAATTGGGGCAAAAGACAGCATGGTTGCTGAAAAGACTAGTTAAAAAAGCAAAAACCAAAAAACCCAAGTACTTTGCAATAAGAACAAAGGAGAGATGGTCTGAATCCATGTCAGCAACTGAGTCCCAATCTTCAAGGGTTCAAGATTATAAAACGGTACACAACTTTTAACATCAGAGGACAGCCTAGCTCATTCAGAACTACCTATGGAAATGTTTTCCAGAGGTTAGCCATTAGACACTCAGAGGTCCCTGTAGCCACAATCTGAGGGGCCCAGTTACTGCTACCTGTGGTAGCTGACCTAGGCATAATCCACCCAGTGCTTTCTTTTAGGTATGCAAAATAAAAAGTGTAAGGTCACGGGCCTTCCACCCAGATTTCAGAAGAAGGCCTGTGAGCCCAGGCAGTATGGCCCTGTCAGGGCAGTGTGTAAAGCTATCAATGAAGTAAAAAGTACAGTGGAGACCCAGGAAGCTAGGGGTACCAGGAACATGGAAAATCTACTGAGAAAAGCCTCAGGCAGTGAGCCAAGTTGACCCAAAGAAATGGTCATGTGGGCTGTAACCAGCAAGACCATAGGGGGCTAAGTCCTTTGAAACTTGTATCTTGCCATAACTTGCCCAAGGTGCTAGACATGGATTTAAATGTTTGCCCTGCTGGGTTCTAGTCTTCCTTTGGTCTAATTTCTGTCACTCCCCCTATTCTTCACTTTTGGAATGGCAATGTTTTTTCTATGCCATTTTAAACTAGAAGTATTTAACTTTCTGATTTTTACAAGGGCTCACAGCTAAGAGGTTGTCCTGTGTCTCAGACAGACTGGACTTGGACTTGGACTTTTCAGCAATGCTAGAACTGTTAAGACTTTGGTAGCTTTTAGAAATAATCTATTTAGATTTTACATAAGAAGATGGACCTCAGCCTTTTGGGGGTCAGAGGCAGAATATTATAGTTTAAAATGTCCCCCAAACAACTCATGTTTGGAGGTGGGCCTGGCCAGAGGGGGTGGGTCACTGGAGGTGAAACTTGCAAGGGTGTATTCTTAACCCTAGCTCATTCCTTCTCTTTTTGCTTTCTAGACACCACGCAGTTAACAGCTTTCCTCTACCCTTGCTTTTCAACATTCTATTTCTGCCTTAGATCCTGTCAATCATGGACTGAACCTCAATGGAAGCCAGAAGCCAAATAAACCTCTCCTCTAAGATGTGGGTGTTGGGTATTTTGTCCATGTTAGGAAATATAGCACAGATGTCAGGTATCTCTGTCACCACCACTATTGATTTATTTCTTTTATTTGACATAACTAATCTGTGTATATAAACACTGCTCATTCTCCACTGAAAGGTATAAACAGTGCTAATGATGACTATCCTGGTAAAAGCTAAATACTGTGCCAGGACACAGGGCCCAAAATATAGGCATTAGTGTTACAAAGGAATTAAGCCTTTCTTGGGAATGATCTCAGATGTCCAGCATAATCCTCGGTAGTACAGAAAGTTCGCTTATGTCCTTATGAGTATACAAGAGCAAGGCACGAGTGGGAGAATCTTACAAAAGGGTAGTATTCAAATGGGGATATGCACTACTAAATGTGTAAGAAAGCTTTTCAACAGATACCTGCACACCCCAATCTTCAACTTCCCTTTGTCCATTTTCCTAAAAATAATCTATTTTCCCTGAGTCTTCATTCTCACATTTTAAACAAAACAGAACCAATAAAATCCAACAAAAATCAGTTTCAACCACCCCCAAACTTGTTTGACTGCACTGCCCCAGGTTATACAAACTTCTAGGCAACAAAACAAAATGTATAATTTAAAATGTTTTAAAGCCTCCATTAAGACACTATTAACCCTAAGCCTCTTGTCTGTCTTTTATTTCTGCTAAAGGCAAAATATAGCCTTAGTAACGGTATCTGTCCTATGTTTAAGAATACTCTAAATTTGGACATATACTGTGATGATGGGAGAAGGAACAACTTTTATTTAATGCTTCTTCACATTGTTGAAATACTATCTAAAAATGCACTGTCCTGAGGGAGCACCACAAAAATAAATTTTAATTTTTGAAAAAAAACTTGTATTTGCTACAAAAATGCATAATAAATGATCAATAAAATATTTTAAAACAATACACTGAATTCAAGTAAATGTTGAAGGAATGGAAGTTTAATTTTAAAAAGAAGCATCAGCCAGGAGGTATAGCTCAGTGGCACAAGCACCTGCCTGGCAAGAACAAAGTCCTGATTTCAACTCCCAGTACTAAAAAAAAAAAAACAATGAAAATTTCCAAACTGTTAAAGATGATTTAATTTTTATTTCTAAAGCCAGTGACACTGTAAAATACAATAGTGGTGTCCATACGGAAAAGCCAGAAATTGTACTTTTCAACTATTTAAATTTAGGGAATCAACTTGGGAATGTGCAGGGGAATATGACAATCCTTCCCACTCTCAAAAGATGTACATGCTCTAATTCCTGGAACCTGTGTACTGGTTTCATTATATAAAAAAGGAATTTTGCAGATGTACAAATATTACAGATCCTAAATTAAGGAGAATATAGGTGGGTCCAATCTAAGGCTGAAAAATTTTCCTTCTAGAGTCAGGGGGTTTGCTAAGAAAAAGAAATCAGACAAGTTAAAAGCAGCAAAGTGACCTGACATGCCAGTGAGGTGGACACATAGAAAGTATTTCACCTTTAGAAGAGTAGCCCTTGGCTAACAGCATATACACAGAGGGATGGCAATCCTAGAACTACAAGGAACTGAATTAAGCCAACAATCTGAATGAACCTGAAGTGGATTCTAGCCTAGAGACTTCAGAAAGGAACCAAACACAGTCAACGCATTGATTTTGGCTTTATAAAAATCTCATTACAGGATGAAATTCTGTCATTTGTGACAACATAAATGGAACTACAGATCATTATGTTAAGTGAAATAAGGTAGGCACAGAAAGACAAGTACTGCATGTTCTCATATGGAGAATTAAAAAAAGAAAAGAAAAAACTCATACAAGTTAAGAGTAGAATGGTGGTGTATCAGAGACTGGAAAGGCCAGAGCAGAGCAAAAGATAGGGAAACACTGATCAATGGGTACCAAGTTACAGTCAGATAACAGTAAGTTCCAATATGTTACTGCACAGTAGGATGACTGTAGGTAACAATTATATATGGTACATTTAAAAAAGCTAGAAGAACTTTGAATGTTTTCACCATAAAGAAATAATACATATTTGAAGAGACAGGTATGTTGAAACTAATTTAAACATTAATTCTATTAACATTACATAGTACTCCCCCACTATGATATACAATTTTTATGTTTCATGTATCAGAAAAAAAAGAAAACTCTTGCAAAGAACCCAGGTGACCACACTTAGATTTTCAACCTACTAAAATGTGACATAAATTTGTGTTATTTTAAGATGCTAAGTATGTAATTTGTGAGACAATATAGTAAACAAAATTTTAAGGTTATAGCAGGATACATGTGTGATCCCAGGACTTCAGGGGCAGCAGCACCTTATAATCCTAGAGTTTGAAAACCTATAGCCACAATCTAGTAACACTTCATTCCTCTTCAAAATTAAACAAGTTCCTTTAGTAGGGAAACCCAAATAGTGTTTCATTATGATCTTCAATTATAAATAACATGCGTTTCAAGGTCATCAAAATAAGTGAAAATTATAAATATAAAACATAGTGTATGATAATCAAATAGTGTTTACTATGTTTTTACATTTACTTTAATAAATTTATATTTCCCCAATGTTTAATTAATACCAAATCTTACTATCTTTATTTTTTAACATCAAAAACTACATATTTTTTAAGATTACATATTTAACATCAAAATCTTCTGTGAAAATTAAACTGACACAGCCCTTGGATCAAACATCTGTAAGTTTATTTGACATGTAACATTTAGTTCATAAATGTAGGGAAATAAAAGAAATAAAAAACAGGAACAAATTTAATGAAGAAAGCAGTAATTTTAATTTTCCCCCCACTCACAGTACACATGGCAGATGTCTTTCACATATATCACAATTCATAAACATACTAAAATTTTTATGAAATGCCTCAAAGATGATGAGATGGATAAAGAGCATGGCATATTTCCTGAGTGCATTATGAGCATTTGAACAGTGAAATCAGTCCAGTATTTCAAAAATATTCTTTAATAAAAGTATCAGTGATCTAATTCTTAATGTCAACTTATTTTTTAAAATGAATCTTAATTATTCCAGACCTTTAATCCCTAGGAAATGTAAGGTAAGCAAGTTCTAGTTTTATACTTTAAAATTATTACTTATGAATAGGAAAAGTAATAGTGCAAGTTTTTAATAGTACCATTTTAGATTTAGTAATGCATTAGGTGTGATGTAATGTATTCAACCTTATTTTTGCTTAAGTTGATGATAATAAAATTATTTACTTTCTTCTATTGCTATTTTCTTCTCACTTCTTAGTGAGAAGTTTTTACTTGGTTTTTTAAAAGTAAAATGAAGATAGAAATGAAATACTTAGGAATTAACCTAATCAAAGAAGCGAAAGATCTCTACAATGTAGACTACTCTAAAAAAAGAGATCGAAGAAGATATCAGAAAATGGAAAGATATCCTGTTACTGGATAGGCAAAACCAGTATTAATAAAATGGCCATAGTTCCAAAACTGTTACATAGATTTAATATTATCCCAATTAAAAAATAAGTAATATTTCTTACAGAACTGGAGAAAACAGTCCTAAAATTCATATAGAACCAGAAGAGACCATGAAGAGCAAAAGCAATTCTGGCCAACACGGGCAAGGCAGCAATCATCACAAACCTGGACCTCAAATTATACTACAAAGCTACAGTGACAAAAAGGCATGGTATTAGCAAAAACCCCAAATGTATATATTGATGGAACAGAAGATACAGAAACAACTCCAGGAACAGTCAGGTATTCTATCTTTAACAAAGAGGCCAGTTCCCTTAATTGGAGGAAAACTAGCCTCTTTAACAAATGGTGCTGGGAAAATTGGCTATTCACATTGCAAAGGTTGAACTTAGGTCATATCTCTCACTATACAATGAACTAAAATAAAAATGGACCAAAGATCAACATTGGAACGGGAACAATCTACTGGAAGAAAAAATAGGTAAAATTCTCAAAGACAAAGGAATAGGCAAAGACTTTCTGAATAAAACCCTGATTGCACAAAAAAATAATACCAAGAGCCCAACAAAGGGGATCACATTAAATTAAAAATTGCACTGCAAAGGAAATTACCAATGAACAGACAATCTACAGGATGGGAAAAAAAGGTTTACCAGCTAATTCCTCAGACAAAAAAACTACCCTAGAATCTATAAAGAAATAAAAAAAAATTAGACTTCCCAAATTTAAAGATCCAATAAAAAATGGGCATATGAAAGGAATAGACACTTACTGAAAAATATAACTGGCCAATAAATACACAAAACAATATTCAGCATCCTTGGGCATTTGAGAAATGCAACCTAAAACAATATTAAGATTCCATCTTACCCCAGAAAGAATGGCTACCATCAAGAAATCAACAAATAAATGCTGGCAAGGCTGTGGGGGAAAAAGGACCATTTCTTCATTGTTAGGGGGAGTGTAAACCAACACAACCACTGGGGAAATCAGTATGGAAATTTCTCAAAAAAAAAATAGGAATTCCATTTGATCCAGCTATTCCTGTTTTACATTCTTCCCAAAAGAATTAAAGCCATCATATTACAGTGACTCTTGCATACCCATGTTTATAGCAGCACAATTCATAATAGCTATATCTTGGAAACAGCCTATATGCCCATCAACAGATAAATGGATATAGAAAATGTGGTATTTATATACAATGGAACATTACTCTGCTGTAAAGAGGCATTTGCAGGAAAATGGATGCACCGAGACCATGATATTAAGTAAATAAGACACACAAGCCTGAACACCACGTTTTCCCTTACATAAAAAAATTAATAAAGTATGAAATAAAAGACATAATAAGAAAGAAGGCAGGGAAGTATGTATTCTAATTATGTTTCTGTTGTCAGTTTCTAGTCTTACTCGAATATGGTGTGAAAGCTCACTCTGAAGGGTTTCCACTTCTTTGGATAAGTTGAGGTCTTCACTGTTCCTATGAGCATGGTCCAGTTTCAATTAAAAACAAAATTCCCAGAGCAGAAAAATCTAAGGATAGAGAGTAGCTCTATGGTTGCCTAGATCTGGTGAGGAGGGGTTGGGAGACGATAGCTAGTGGTACAGTGTTTTCTTCTGGGGTAACAGGGACGATCTAAATTTGATTGTAGTTGTGGCTGTACAACACTATCAATATGCTAAAATCTATGAATCATATATATTAAGTTGTAAATTATATAGTATGCAAATTTTAGTTCAATAAAGCTGTTATTAAAAAAACAGAAACTCATACCTCACCAAGAATTGTAATAATTCATGGTAGTCACCATTACAGAGTATATCAATAAAAATTTCTCATTATAGCATGGGTGTGGACAAGACAAACTACAGATTATATATATGATTACCATTAAAAACACTGATAAATTCCTTTCTCCCAAGTATGATGAAGTTTAAGCAAGTGAAAATAACATAGGAGAAACTCTTAACCTAACTCTCAACCTATCTTACAAACAATACATCAGTGACTCTCAGCACTGTGGCTGAGAATTCATGCAGTAATATGGGCTGAATAGTAAGGACTTCAAAGGAACAAACATTAGAACTGTGCTATTTTAATCATAATTTCTTCTATTAGCAAGTAGAATAAAGTCTCACTAGAATGTTTATGGTTGGATTGGTGAAGAAAAGATAAATGAATTTTTGGAAACTATAGCATTGCAATTTTAACTTCTCTAAATATGGATATTCTGTATTACTACATAAATTTGCTAAAGAAAAAGCCTCACTTAAGGAAAATGGGTATATATGAAACAAAAACATACCTCTCACAAAGATATATGAAAATTCTAAGGTAGAAAATTTTACCACAAATTATATGTCCCTACAGAAAACTAAACTTTGTTGACAGAGTTGCCAAATAGACGGTTGCTGTACTGTCTGTAAGCTTTATTAAGAGGATGCCGTGAGAGGCTGTGCTAGATTACTACTTCTGAGTGATCCTCAACAATAATAATTTCCACACCATATACTGAATACTCATTAAAGGTCCTGACAGTTTTAAGCACTGCATATACATTATTTGAATACTTACAACAAAGCTCTGAGTTAAGTATTGTTTTCCTTATAGGAACCTGAAGCACAGAAAGAACATATAATTTGCCTGACATGACATTGTTCACAAGTGGTAGACTCATGACAATTTGGCTCCCGATAACTTTCCTAAAACACTGATTTTATACTTATATGCCAGAAAAATATATTAAAGAAAGTAAATTGTATTAAAGAAAGTAAATTTGGCTACAAACACACACATTCTTCATTTGAAGAATTTGCTACATGGAAACAACTTGTCACTATGACTTGAAAATTCAAAATTACAAATTCACAAAACAAATTCTACAAAATCTAAAGTTCAGAAAATAGCCTATAAAATACATCCATTGTGCAAACTATGTAAAACTACATACAAAAAACAAAACCAAACTACATACAATTTAAGGATTATTATGATTAGCCTCTTAGAACTGTTTTAGTAAACAAAAAAAACTGAACAGAAAACACGAAATATACAATGCCCATCTCAGCACATAGTTCCTTACTATAAAAATAACAAAATTACAGTCAAGTAATTTTAAAACAACTAAATAATACAACTTATTCCCACTAATAACTTCCTATTAAGTAATCACATTGTTCTAATAATCACAATTCCAAAATGTAGCAAAAATAGATAGTGTAAACTTGCTTTTCAATGAAGAAGGAAAGGCAATAATTTGACAACTATAGAAACATTTATATCCTTTGATCGGTAATCCCATTTGAGTTTAGGATTCTATAGAAACAATTCAAAAGAAGCAAAATGACAATATGCATAAAATGTTTAATTCAATGGTAAAACAGGCAAAAATTAGAACATTTCCTTTTTGGCATTCAGAACTGAGGAAATTTGAAAAATTATTTGGTTGTCACATAACTATGAAATATTATATATCACAGAATAGGAAAATACAATGCTAGATATGCAAAATAAAAATTTTATCTGTTATAAATTTTGTAAAGGCTCTAGGGAATATGCACAACTAAGGAAACAAAAATAATGAAAACAATTATTAATATGGCAAAATTGGAGTTGATTTCTACTAACAAGTGCTCAATAAATAAGAGAAAAAATTAGCCTAAACAGTCAAATTTTTAAAAATATGAAGTTAAAAAAACTGGAAGAACAGGACTGGGGATATAGCTCAGCAGCACAGCACCTGGCTGGCAAGTGCAAAGCCCTGAGTTAGATTCCCAGTAAACCACATCCCCTCCCCACAACTGGAAGAACGAAGTTGTAGGTTCCATTAGGCAAACTAAAAAAGACTGAGAGAAATATTTATAAATTTAAGATACTGCAGATGAAGGTAACCACACACTACCAAAATAACCAAAGTCTACTTGGTATTCTGTCAATTATATTTCCACTCTCTTTCACCAATCTTGTTGAGACTATTTATAATAAGTTACCACTGCACTACAGGTGGTTTTTACTCCTTCAACATTAAGGCAAAACAGAACAAAACAAAACACACACACACACAACAAAGGTTGAGGAGAATTGTTAAGACACAGAATACAGATATACATGAACAGCCTCAAAAGCATTTACATCCTTTCTTGCTTGAAAAAAAAGCACTATTATCATGCCAAAATGCCAAGAAAACAAGCATCACTAAATATACTTTAAAATGAATATAGCAGTTGAAGGTTGTCGACAAATATAATTCATATGTTTATAACCATATAGTATACATTTAATATATTTGTAATATAAAATAATTACACTTATTGATGGCCTTAATGATTCATAAACTACCTTCATTTTCTACACAATTATACTTTATATGACTTTTTAACTTTGAGAAACAGAACAAATGAAATGTTTTGTTTTTCCCATAATATAAATGACTACTACTACTTTTTCAACATGTAAAATTACATTCTTGGGGCTGGGGATATAGCTCAGTGGAATAAGCACCTGCCTAGCAAGTGCAGGGTCCTGAGTTCGATCCCCAGTACCGCCAAAAAAAAAAAAATTACATTCTTAGGTAAGCTCTTGTCCTCAAGGAATAGGTATGAGTTTAAAATAAACACAAAAAAGGTCAATTCAGCTATTGACTATAACAAAGAAAAGGTTTCTTCTAGGATACACTTTAAGACAGAGAACAGTGTAACAAGTACTATACTAATTTTTAAAAAAGATCAGTTGAATATCAAACTATTTCATCAGTTTGTAAGTGAATGAATGAATGAATGAATGAGGACTGAACCCAGTGCTAAGCCACATTCCCAGCTCTTTAAATTTTTGAGCCAGGGTCTTGCTAAATTGCCGAAGTTGGCTTCAAACTTTAAATCTTCCTGCCTAAATTAGCTGAGGCCACCCAACCTATCCACTGGCTTTCCAAAAACTGAAGTAGAAAAAATTTATGACTTTTTTTGAGAATTAGTGCTAATTATGTACAGTGGCTGTTTATTGAATAGTGTACCGTTTTTAATTACACATATAGCTTCCAAATCCTTAATATCAATAAAACACACACACCCCCACACAAAATAATGAGCCAAATACAAAATAAACATTTTAATTAGGTATTTTATTTTTACTTTTCAATTGTTTTTTTTGGTGGCATTGAGGATTAAATGAAGATCCTGGCACTGAGTTACATACCTAGCACCTCCCCTTTTTACTTCAAAACAAGGTTTCACTAAATTACCCAGGCTTATTTTCCTGTCTCAATGTCCCAGAGTGCTGAGATTACAGGTATGTGCCACCACTCTGCTCAAAACGTATATATTTTTAAAAGGATCACATGAATCCAGTCATATCTATAGAAGGTGTCACATACCTTAACCACACTGAAGAAAAGTCCCAGGAAGTTCCTTTCTGACAAAATACAAAACACTTAAATCCTAAATTACCACAATATTACATTTTAAATAATTTTTAACAACTTAGTGACAGTAGCATCCTCAAAGATTAAACATGTCCCAGGAAGTAGCATTCATATTGACTATAAATCTGAATTCTTAGGAATTCTTTCATAAATATTTGAATGCTTTACTATTACTATTAAAGATCCATGAACTGCCTTAATTCTGGACCTGCAGATGGGTTATCATTTTTTTAAACATACTTTACCAAAGAAGCTTCTATAGTTCTGAAAAACAGAGTTCAAATGCAACAAATAAATACAAAATAAAACTCCAAATTGGGCATAGTGGCTTATGTCTGTAATCCTAGCACCAGGGAGGCTGAAGCAGGAAGATTCTAGAGTTCACAATGCCGGCCTAATAAGTCTGGGGAGATCTTGCCTCAAACCCGACCCTGTCCTAAATTGCTATTGTTTGTGTTTGGGAATTTAGTCCTTTAGGGCCTACTTTTTAACATACTTTATAAAAATCCAGTCCTGTTGGGTGTGGGGGCGTACACCTCTAATCCTAGCACTCAAGAGGCTGAGGCAGTAAGATCACCACGAGTTTGAGGTCAGTCTGGGCTGACTGAGTGAGTTTAAGGTCAGCCTGCATAATGAGAACCTCTTGCTTAGCGAGACACTACCTCCCCCCCGCCCGCCAAAAATGCAGTCTTACCTTCCTAATCTTGGTACAGTAGACCAAGTCTATTAGGCTACAAGAGCACCAATGGGTAAGAATTTCTTCAAATATGACAAAAACTATGCTCAGAGAAATTGTGTAGTTTTGATTTCAAATATATACATGTATGTTTTGTGGCTGTCGCAATTTATAATCCTGAAGAAATTATAACTGTCACATTGTACTTTAGGGATTAGTCTGTAGGCCCAAGGTGAATCAGAAATAATCGCTTTTACTACATCATACTCATGGTAGTTTCGCCCGTGGCCTCACCAGCGGTAAGACTCCCCGGTGGGAAAAGACGATCCTGTACCACCTAGGGGCACAAAAATAGTCCCCAGCCCCTCCTCCTCCTCCTCTATTTGATTCAAGCATCAAGCACGGAAACACACGTACATTCTTCCTCGGCCTCGCTCTCTAGGGCGCTGACACAGAGCAGAGGTTACTTCCCTACAGAAGCGCTGCAGTCCGCTCAGGAAGGTTAAAGAAATGAGGGGACCCCAGAATCCCCGAGCCTCCACCTCTCAGCCCCGCCCCACCTGGAGGAAGTGGGGGTGGCGGGAGTAGGAGGGCGGCAGAAAGGACAGAAAAGACCGAGACCTCTAGCCGCCAGCTTCTCCATTATTCGTTCCATCAGGTTCCACCGAAGTCAGGGTCCCCGACCCTATTTTCCGCCGCGCTTCCCAGTCCCCCTCCCAGCCACCAGCACACACGCTCTCCACCGCAGGAGTCCTGGGTGAGGCGCATCACCGCGGGCCTTTTCTTGCCCAACCGGGGCCTGGGGCGGGGGCACGGGGTCTCCCCGAGCGCCGGGCGGATCCGACTTGCACCCCAGGGGCCTCTGAAGTGACCACCCGGGTGCTGACAAATCGGAAGGAGGGGTATCCAGGAGCCGTTATTCTCTTTTCCTCTTCGCTGGGAAAGCGCGCGAGAGGGAGGGGCCGGAACAACGGACGCGTTACCTAACGGTCCTGCCCCACCGGTCAGGCTCCGCGGGCCAACGCCGCGCGCGCCGAGGAGGGGGCGGCACAGCCACTCTCGCCCCGAGGGCGCGGGGCAGCGGCAGGGGCGCCCGAGGGGATGGGAAGCGGGGGGTGGGGACTACGGTGAGCGACGTCGCCATGTTAGCGCCTTCTTTCTCCGTATCCCTACGGTCTCCAGTCCAGCGGCCCTTTCTCCATCCCTACTCACCTGTCCAGGTCACTAATTCATGATTCACTCGGTCACCCGAACACCCCGAGCACAGCTGTGTTTACAAACTACCCCTGGAGGAAAAGGCTGAACCGCACTTTAAAGGCCACGGGCTCCCACAGGCTTCCGTCCTCTCGCGAGATCGGACTGACAACCCTTCTCCCCGCCCACTCCCGGCATCCCCCTCTCTCAGCACGCCCCTCCCTTCCACACACGCCTCTTCTATCCTTCCTTCAGTGGGAGCGCCCCGGGGGTCAGGTGATTCAGTCAGACTTAAAGAAGGGGGCGGGTCTTCAGGAGGGCGGGGATTAAGGGGGTGGGCCCTAAAGAACACTCGAGGGTGATGATCCGATAAAAAGCCTGAAGGGCGGGAAGCAGTGCTGGAGAGGGGCAAGCGGGAGCCGAAGGGGCGTTAACTCTATCTCCAGGGAGCTGCGGGAAGCTGGGGATTTGCAGCCAGGTGGAGGCCGGCGCTGGTGCTCGGGCGCGGGAGCAGGTGGAGGGAATAAGAGGGAGATGGCAGGGAGGGGACAAAAGGTGAGTTCTGAGGAAGCTGCAGAAAGCTGCCGTGAAAGCAGACAGCCTCCTTCGAGTCCAGCCGCGGGAGTGGGATGCATCCGTTGCTGACACTTACCGGCGCTCACTAGGGATGTGAGTAAAACGTAGCAGGCGCTCAAACCCTCCCTCCTGCTACCCCAAAGCCCGAGGGGGGCGCTTCTGCTAAGGTTTGGGTAAGGTGGGGTTCGACGGTATTGCTCTGCACTGACGCACGCAACACACGACCCTACCCATCTCGAGGAAAAACGAATCATCTCTGAATAGAAAAAGAAGCCTTTACTCTGATTGCGTTCCATTTTACTAGGCTAAAACTGGAAATGATTTTTCATTTTTCCCCCAACACCAAATACAGTGTATATCAGCTTGATAATGTTCGAAGGAATTTACGCAGAGCAAATACAGTATGTTCAGTACAGCATCGCTGTTGAAAATAGTGCCATGACTTGTTTCTATAAGAAAATCCTTTGTATCATGGACTGTTCTATTTTATCAATTTTTCTTATAGAGTAAAATATAACAATTTCAGTACAGTGCATTTCAGACCTTTAAAATTTCAATAACTCCTATTAGCACTAAGTTGGAATATGGGCTAGAAAAGGCACTCTTCCCACAACACTATCCTTCTTAGGTTGTTTGCAAGGCAAAAGAAATGAAAAGCCTGCTAAGTTTGAAAGAAGCATTTTTAAAACGAGGGGAAAGGCAGGGTGCAAGAAGAAAGATCATTCGGTTAATGTAATATGCGAATAGGTGCAGCTCTGCCTGTAACACAAGCACCCTTGTGAAAAGACAAAAGACTGCTCAAAGTATTTCTCGATATTTTATGGCTCTGTACAATTCAGAGATTCCCATGTTAACTGGATTTAGATGTTCAATAAATTGGCTTAAGACGAAAAATATAATCACTGGCCTTGTGAAAATTTGTATTAATTATTCGAAAAAGCTGAGTATTGTGGCCCACACCTATGACCCCATTACTCACCAGGAGACTGAGGTAGGGGGCTCTCCAGGAGTTTGAAGCCAGCCTGAGCTACCTAGTGAATTTAAAGGACAGCTGGAGCTACACAGTGAAACACTGTCTCAAAAACCAACTAAATAAACAAAAGCCAAGTTTTTCCATTTGTTAAATGGTGACTTCTAGTCCATAGTAAAATTAAGAATCAAGATTCACATGAAACACACTCTTCTGAGTGAAATTGAAATTGTTGGAAGATTGTGGGGAATGGTATTTGATAGTTAATGAACCTGAAATTCAACAATGATTTCTGGCATGAAAGTGAAATTGTAATGGCATTGGACCTTTTAATAGGTTTCTGGCCAGTCTATATGTATGTGAGCCAACTCAATCTTCTTTTAAAACCAATTTTAATTACTCGAGAACTCTGAGAGAAGCCAAATTATTAACATTGTTTAGCTCTTAAATTAAAATGGAAGTGCCAGCCTATAACTAACACTGCAGTAGTGTTGGTATAGTATAGCACTAATTGTATCAACAAAACCTCAACTACTCGGACTACTGATGGTGAAAATGGTGACAAAAACATGTGACTGAAAGAGCACAAATTGTTAGGTCCAGAAAACATTCAGTAAAATGATGTCTCCACTGAGCAAAATATATAATGTGAGAAAAAGAACAGTAAATGTTAATGCATTTCAAAAGAACTTTGAGTCAATTAGAGGAGATTTTAAAAAACAATTACTTTTTCATTCTTGTGTCCCTATACTAACTACCACTCTTTCCAGTAACAGTCTTACCTTAGACACCACCTCTGGGATCAGTTTGTCAACTGAATGCTCTGTCTCTACTCATAAAACTTATTTGTTGAATATGAATATTTCAGGCACTGCTCCTGGCTCTCAGGCTACAACTGTAAATAAGACAGAATCTCTTAAAGAGATTTCTATGAGCAGGAGGGTATAATAAATATATAACTATGGTAATTTCAATACAATTAAGTACAGTGGTGGAAACAGCAAAGTTGTGACAACCTGGACTATTACAAGCTTGGTCTTTTCATACAATTTCAGAGAATGGAAAATTTCTGTGAGCTGTCCTCTAGATATAAACTTTGAGAGATTAACACTGAGTTGTCTAGTAACCAACCAACCAGTATAGCTATTTGAGTAAGCAAACCTTGGGACTCAACTATTAGATTCCCAAGATTCCCTTGGGAAGCTCCACGGGCATAATGTGCTGTTTAAAAGCAACTACTGCCAATAACTATGGGTCCTGTCAGGAGTCTGCCTGAGATCAGTTGTAGGGTGGTAGCTCATGCTAACAGAAGGAACCACCAAAAGCCTTTGGATTTGTGAGTCCTTGCTGATCTTA
This sequence comes from Dinomys branickii, assembly GCA_004027595.1. Taxonomy (NCBI): domain Eukaryota; kingdom Metazoa; phylum Chordata; class Mammalia; order Rodentia; family Dinomyidae; genus Dinomys; species Dinomys branickii. The sequence continues at coordinate 107,853 of PVLD010000406.1, read as the reverse complement.
AGTCAGTTCTTCCCGTCAACATTTGAGCACCCTTGAGAAAAACTATCTTACTAAACATCTCAGAGGAGACATTTACTTACTTAGGAGGAAAAAAAAGTGTGACAATTTTTAGAGATCATAAACAGATTTTTTTTTTCATTTTGGAAACAGGGTCTTACCAAGTAGTTCGGATAGGCATTGAACTCACTATATAGCCCAGGCTGGTCTTGAACTCATGGCGATCCTCCTGCCTCAGTCTCCCAAGTGCTAGAATTACATGTGTGTATTGCCATGCCAGATCATAAACAGGTTGATAGTTGAAAGAATGTGACCTAGGGAGAGAGGGTTATCCTCAGTTTACAAAATAGACAGTTGTATAGAATTATAAGTGAAATGTTCCATAGATTAGAATATGTTTTCACTGGCAGATTAGACCAGTGGTTCTCAAGCCTTTTGGACTTGGGGCCCTGGACTCCCTAACAACACATTAACATATTTAAAAAAAAATCTGTATTTTCCAGGACAAAAAAAATATTGAATAACATTGCTTTTAATTTTGTATGTTGCTATGCCATCCTTAATAGAATAAAACTGTTCTTGTATCTGCTTCTGTGTATGATCTGTTTTGAAGCCCATGAGGAAAACCTAATATGACAGCTATGTATATAGAAAAGGTGGCCTCGTGAACCCTTTGAAAGGGGAGGCCACCAGAAGACATCAAACTACCCTTTCGGAATCACTGGGTTAGCATTACATGCCAGTTTGGGGGTGGGAAGAAAGAGTATCTCCTAGTGAACTGGGACAGTATTTTGAAAGACAAAGGAGTGTGAATTGTGGCATCCTGGGAATTACAGTGTTCTAGTACAATGCTTCTTAAAGTTTAATATGTACACAAATCACCTAAGATTCCTGCATCTAAGACACAAATTTGATCCAGCAGATACTGAGTGGGGCTCCAGAACCTGCATTTCCAGACAGCTGCCAGGTGGTGTCAGTCTGCTCACCGAATAGCAATCTTAGCCAGATCTCACTGACTAGCAATCTGTAGTTCATTATGAAATATGTCACTTGCAACAGAACGTGTGTGTGTGTGTGTGTAAAGGGAAGGGAGGGATTGGAATGGGTAAAAGAAGAATATAAACTCATACTACCTACTTTTAAAAGTGCATGAAATCAATGCACTGAGAAAAAATCCCTTTCCATGACAAGTTTTGGCTATTATAATTATCTACATCAAAGCAAGTTAAGGCATAATGTTGGTAGAGACAGAATCCAACTTTCATATTTGTTGAGATAGAGGAGACTGGTATTAAATTTGAAAATAACGAATTTTGTCTTTAATAATGTAAAAAATTGGGCAGGTAGCTGATGGACCATGTACTTGGCTCTTATGTTCATGATTTTATTAGTAGAATAATATGACATTACTAAGTTGATACGGTATAGAGAATTCAACAAGTTGATATGGTATAGAGAATGCAACACTTTGTAATTTCATATGTAGAAATTATGTAATATTTTAAAAGGCATTTTAGTTAGCACCATAACAATACAAATTTTCATTTGCCAAACAGCTAACACCCAAACCAAATATTGGCAAAATTTAATCTAACAGAACTTAAAACTTTCAGCAAAAGCATGAGTATAGTTTATTTGGTTCTGAAATGGTGTTTCACATTTGCCTACAGTCTCTCTTTACAACTAAAATAACATTTATTTCTACCCACCTTAGGTCACTTAGCAACTTGACCACAAAGTTTGATCAATCCTTGACCTTTCCAAGACCTTGAACTTTAAAGTTCTTTACATTTCTAAATATTTTTTTTAACCCCTACTGAAATGGATCATCAGCCTAAGATCTTTGGGCCCTTGAGCCCTCTCTTCTATTCCAATGTGTCCCCTTTGTGTCTTCATTTGTTTCTTACTGTTTGGGGTTCATACGTTATCCTGTTGAGCAATATGCTTGTTTGCTTTCTGCTTACAGCCCTCTTGACCTTGTCATTTCTTTTTGCCAGTTCCCAGCCCTGATAATGCGCCCTTGTTCTTTTTATCAGTTTTGGCTAACAAGCTTCCCAACACGGCTGGAGAGTCACAAAATTAGGTTAATGATATTCACTATGAATTTGTTATCTACCTTGAATTAGGTCCTTATTGCTGCTCTGCACTTTTTACATCTCTACACTGAACACTATAGCATTTTTCTTTCCAGTTACTCGTCCACTTGTAAGATTCTACCTCTTGTATTTAAAGTTATATATGAGCAACATACACCACTCAAAGAAATTCCCCACGTCATCCTTCACATAGTCCCACTACAAATGAAAGCATGGGCTTTGGAATCCAGGAAGACTTACATAAAGATCCTGACGTTGCCTAACTGATTTGGGGAATTAACTCCTCTGAGCTTATTTTTCTTTGGATCTTGAAAATGAATTCCAACTTGGCAGGGTTGTCATGAGGGCTAAAAGACAGTAGCTTCTAGCTAGGGAATAGCATCTCCTCCTCCTGACTTGTTTAGAGCTCAATCTAGTCAGACTCTGTTTAAAAATACTGCCATTATCCTAGATGAGGCCTCTTCCTCTCAGCAAATGACTAGAGTTGCCATTGGTCATATTGGCTCCAGTCCATCTTACACACTGGTCTCAAATCAACTTTTGTAAAACGTAGTTTTAAACTTTCAATGGCTGTCTGTGGTCCTATCAATAAAATCCAGTCTTGTATCTGCTAGAATACACAATTTGGTCCCAGTCTACCTTTCAGTCTTGTCTATTTCCCTCATACACCTAGGGCAAATCTCACGTACCAATGCTTGGCTGAGTTTTCTTTCCTCATGCTATTCACTAGCCAAGATAGCCTCCTCTTCTGGCTGTCCTCACATTTTCACCGCTCATGTGTACCTTCATTGGAAATTATTTTGGATCCCTCTGAACATCTTAGTAGCCATCCCTGTAGAATTCACCATTTCACTTTGAATTTCAGTTACATATGTGTTTGTCCTTTGAGCTAAAGTTTCCCTTTAGCTCAAAGACAGACTTCATACTCAAATCTATCTTTTGAGTGAATCCCAAAGACAATAAAAATACACTCCTCCATTAAGGATATTACCAAATAAGAAGCATGCCTAAAAAACTGAAATGTTTTATTAAGGAACAATATTTTCAGTAAATACGCTCGAATCTCTGCCATGGTGCTCTTACCCACTGGAGTTCTAAAATAAACCAAGTAATATGATCAACAGGGAAAATTCATTTTGTATTTGAGTGGTGTGGAAGTAACATCTCTATCAGTCTCACGTTCAGAAACAAAGTAGTAAAAAGCATTTACTACTAACATTTGTTTGCGAAGCTCATAAACTAAGGGAGGTGGTACCCGATACAAAAATGATATATATCTGCTGGCACAGCAGACATGTTCCAAGGGTATAATCTGTGTGTCAGAAACCTAATAACAAAACAGTAAGTAAAAAGATAACATTCCAGGATGTTGGGCCTTTTATGTAGTATTTCCTTTCCCTGCCTAAGTAGAATTTTTTTGCTCTGTAACCTGAGGACTATGTAGCACAGTTCAGGTATTTTTTCACACTCACGAGGATCCCTTAGCTGCAGCCTCTCTTGTAAAAAACCTATTCCAGAACACGTTTCAAGCTTTTTCAACCACCAAACCAGCAGCAAGAACAAGTCATCACCAAGACTGATTTTATTTAAAATGTACTTGTAACACAGGAGTAATCTAAGTATTTCCTTATGATTTTAAGATGTTAAGATTTTTACCATGTACTTTGTTACATAGTATAATTGTAAAATACATGTAAAATTTGCCATTTTAAAGTGTATAATTCAGTAACAGTATATTTACAATGTTGTGCAACCATCACCATTTAGTTTCATAACATTTTGTTCACCTCAAAATGAAACTCCATACCCATTAAGAAGTCCCTCCCAATTGTTCCCTCCCCAGTCTCTACTAACTGCTTATTGGCTTGAATGGAATCATGTACGTGTGGCCTTCTATCTGGTTTCTTGCACTTAGCACTTTTTCAAGGTTCACTCATGCTTTGCATGTATTATTTCATTTCTTATGGCTGAATAATATATGAACACACCACATTTTGTTTACCCATTTATCAGTTAATAGACATCTAGTTTCCACATTTGGTTATTTTGAATAGTGTTGCTATGAACATTTGTCACATTTTTGTTTGAATTACTTTCAATTCTGGGTATGTATCCAGGATGGAATTGCTGGGTTACACAATACTTTTTACTTTGCAGAGCTCAGATACTGGGTAGTACTACTGAAGAAACAGTTTGGACTCAAAAGAATTTTGTATTTGATATAGGCTACATGATTAAGTCAACTAAGCAGCTGTATTTCTAGCTCTACCTCTTTTGGATCTCATTTCATTTTCTAGAAGGTAGCAAATGTAAGTAGTGATTCTCAAACAGTTACATACAAAAATTGTGAGAATTCTTAAAAATTCAAATTGCTGAATCTCCTGTCTGAAGAGTTTAATTCAATAGGTGTTGAGAGTAGGGATTTGTATTTATTTATTTTGGTCTTTTTGAGGTAAGGTGTCACTATGCAGTTCAAGCTGGTCTTGAACTCACTTCGTAGCCTAGGCAGACTTCAAACTTGCAATGATCCTCCTGCCTCAGCCTGGGATTACAGGTGTGTGCCACGCCTGGCAGATTTGTATTTTAGATAGGCACCCTAGATGATTCAGATGGTCTTGAGATTTTTCGTACTTGAGAAATTCTTGCATTTGACTACTTTCTCAGTTGAAATCAAATTAGGCAAAGAACACCAAAATAGTATAATGCAGCTTTTCTAATTGTCTTAACCTTCAAGTAAACCTTGAAACTCAAATGACAAATGTATGATAGTATGGTTTATTTGCCTGGTAAAAAGGCAGTCTACAGTAGCACCACTTTCTTCCTTTCAAGAAATTTTGACCAAGCAGGAACATAGAATATTAGAAGCAAAATACTGTTGAACCGACTATCATTCCTAAGACTCCCATTATATGCCTTAGCAGCGGTGATAAGCACTATCAATTTGTGGCTTTTAAAAATGTAGCCAATCTCAGTTCACTTTTTGATAAGTGGTTTTTGATGAGTCTTGTTTAAATAAGAAACTAGCTGCCAGTCAGACACATGGTGATTCACTATAGACACACAATTACTTAATGTGAGACTTACTGAAAAACAAAAATCATGTTCCCCAGTTTAAGGCTTCATGTCTTAAAAAACTGATATATTTATTTTTTGATCCAGATGTGTATTCCTGGCCAAGTCAACCTGGATGTTTCTGTTTCTAAGTATCCTAGTTCATGTAACTCTTAAAAACACAAAACCATCTTGAGCAATTACCTTGGTTTAATTTTTTTTTTTACCTTGGTTTAATCTTTATTTCATAGGAGCTTGATGAACTAGTATTTCTCCTTTATGTGAATAAACAAAAGCTCTGTAAATTACAATTTGCAGAACACTGTATAAAAGAATCCCCATATAAATTACATTAGATTCTTTCATCAATGGGGCAACTGCTACAGCTTTCTCTGAATTGGAGAGTATCTGCCTGAATGTATCTTCTTTGTGGTGATCTAAATTTAGGTAAGTACAAATCACAGCAAAAATTAAAGTTTTCATCTTTAATGAAATGACTCTGGAGATAACGTACATTTCCATGACACCAACACTACAGGTTTCAGAGTCACAGTAAGATACACAGAATTATATCCGTAATTACTATGATTGCCAACATTTCAAGCAGTAATTTCTGTTACATGGCAAACAAGATCAAGAAAGCAACCATCAAACAAAAAAGACCCATAGCTTCAGACAAGGCAAATCCCAGGATAGCATATGAGAACAGCTGCTGCTTCAGCGAAGGGTTTCTAAAAGAGATACAACATATGACTGTTACTTTGAAGTATTAATTTCAACATTTTTGGTAAATGTCAAAGAATCAAATTGCTTGTGAATCAAATTATTTGCAAACTGGAACATCTACTGGAAGGGTACTTCCCTAGATCTGTTTTGCTTCCTTCTGCTATTCACATTCCTTCCTTCCCAATCCTAAATATACAGTATTAAAATAGGGAGGTGTCCCTGATCAATTTAAGTGGATCTTGACACCTTTTCTGATCCCTCTCATTAAGTGAGATAATATATATAAAGCCCTAAAAATGTAGTAAGACACATAATAGGCACTTAATACAAAATAGCTCTTGTTATCTCACTGGTTTTCTAAGTTTCCACCTATTATAATTGTCAAGTATTTCTTTAACTTATTCAGGGATAGAAATGATTACCTGGCATAACCAATGATAAGGCTGCCGAAGACTGTTCCAATACCAGCACCAGAACCAGCCACTCCTACTGTTGCAGCACCTGCACCAATAAATTTGGCAGCAGTATCAATGTCTCTGCTGATTGCACTGGTCTGAAACTGCCTTCGGATTAGCTGACACACACCGTTCTGGGCCCCATTAAATACTGTAGAGCCCTAGAGAACAGGAAATAAAGGCAAAGGTTAAATCAGTAATCACAGCTATTTTAAATATTGTACTGTCAAGATGATAACTACTACTTTATTGTGGCGGAGTGTGAATGGGTAGCTTATGGCAAAATATAACAATCAAGGGCTCAGAATAATTCTGATCTCACAGAACACGGATAATAATTTCTGTTATTAAAAGGTAAGAAACAGCATATATGAATACACTTTTCAATAGGGTAGTTTTCTTGGTTACCAGCTATTACAATCTTAAACATATGCAACTCAAAACTATAAAAAAATAAATACTGACTACAATGTTCACTGGCCTACACAGGTGGTGAAGTTTTAGATATGGAAATTCCTCTCATTGGGTCATCCTCTACATAGTTTTTGGATGAAAGAGTGGTAAAGGACTGCCCTCGAATCATTCATTAATGAAGCTTCCCCTCTGTCCTACTATAAGCAAAACAAGACTTACTCGGTAGTATTGTCTAATTTGTACAATTACTTCTCTTACCTCTCCAGTCCTAGCCTCTGGTCGAGATAACACTGATGCAGAAATTGGTCTGTATGCTACCCTGGATCCAGCTCGGATCTATTTATGAAAAAACAATAATAAGAGACTTGTCTGTAATAACATCCTGGCTACTTGTTCATTTTCAATATATGAAGCAATTTTAATTAAGGTTTCATGCTAACAAAATTGCAAAACATTGTAATCCATTTGTAGTACTCTGAACTTCTAAAAGCAATTCATTAGGAGAATAAGCATTGCTAGTGACATTTTCTTATTATACCACAATTCAGTGAATACCACCACATTCTTTGGTAAGTTATGTGAACCAACAAGTGTATTAGTAGTGTTACTATAAACACTGTCATTTAAAATGGCCCAGCGGTTAATACGAGCTCTCACTATCCCAAAGGTTATTCCTATATGCACATTAATTATAAAATTTTAAAAAAGCATATGTCTGTATTAGCTTAAGAACAACCAATGAAACAGTCTCTTCACAAGGGCGTATTTCACCCTGCTTTCTCTGCCCTTGAGTGTCCACTACAGTAAGGTCACAGAAAAATCCCTCCCTTCAGAATCAAGACTTGATTCTCTAAGACCAATTCTCCAGATTTAGACTTAACCGAAAGCCTCCAAAATGGTTACGGAAATAATATTCTAGAGACAGGAAGAATGGTTTTGGGTTTCCCTGCCACCTTCCTCCACCCACACATGGTGAGGCAAAATCCCTCCCTCTGCAGCAGCCAATTTGACCTACCGAGGCTTTGGAGAGCGCTGCTGCGGAGAACTAGGCCTCCGTGACCCTCCCCGCCTCCCCAGACTCCAACCTTGGCGTCGACCCCAGCCCCAGAGCCTGTGTAAGTGGGAACTCAGGAAACGCGGGGCACGGAGGATTTGACCTACACCGCACAGGCCTGACAGCTAGGCCTTGGCCGCTTCCCTTCGCCTTCGTGGAGCGAAGGGCAAGTCTGAGATACCCCAAATCAGAAGGAAAAGGGCATCGGGTTAAGGAGCGACGGGGGAGCTGTTCCCAGGAGGGGTGCGTGCCCCGCCCGCCGGTTGCCCCATTGAACAACGTGGACGCTGCAGGCCAAGAGGCGCGACGCTCGGTCCGCGGCCCAGCGGGGCTACGCACCAGAGCGGGGGTGTAGGCGAGCTTGGCGCAGGCGAACATTTTATTCTTCGGAGGGGCACGGCAGGAGGACGTGGGTGACAGGCAACGTGGGCTCCTCTCCCGCTTCCTCTCTGTAGAGGCAAAGAGGCTTAAGGTCAAGTGTCCTCCAGGGGCCTGTCCTTCTCACCCAGGCCCCGAGGGCTCCCGTGCACGCCGTCAGCTTGGGCTACGTGCCCAAGCAGGCGCCAGCAGAATGAATGGGTCTCTTCTGGGTGCTGCTCCGCCCGAGCCGGGCCCGGCTCCCGCGCCCTCCACTTACCTTTCCGCGAGGTGGCGGCGGCACTGGCGGCGGCAGAGGTCGAAGGAGTGGAGCTGGGTGCGCAGGCGCAGTCCGGCTCTTATTTGCGCTGCAGCACCCGGATGGAGAAGGCGGGGTGACGGATGTACTGGGGGAAGCCGCTCAAGGTCACTTTGTAACAACTTTATTGGTAACTGCAGGGAAGGACAGTTACAGCTACTCCTGATGGGCTGGCGGGTAGGGTCTAGAAAGAGATAAAATCGAGGACAACGCCTGGCAGAGAGAACGGAACGGGGGTTTCACCTTTGCTCTGTGCTGGCCGGAGGATAGAGGGCCTTTTTCTTATTTAAGTTTACAGTCTGGAAGATTTGGCCGTTTACCAGTTGCTGCTGCTCCCTTGCTGATCATTTTCCTGTGAAGAGTTGGAGGGGAAGGGCTTCATTTACTACTTGACAAGAAATTAGGATCCCCAACAAAGTGAAGATATTTTTTTTTTTTTGAGGAATCCAAAAGAGGGTTCTGTTAAGTGTGACTAATTTTAGCTGAAAGAGGACCTGATCTAGGACTAAGGCAGGATGAGCAAAGAGTAGACAAGGGTTTTGTAACTTTGGGTCAGGGTTGCCTTTGGGTAAAGTGAGGGTGGTTAACTTTTCTTCCACTGCTATAATTGGAAGAATTAAGAAATTAAAATATATTTTATGAAGAATTTAGAACTAAAAAAAGTCTTATTTTTAAAAACAACTGTAACATCTGATTTTGGTAACATCGGACAAATTTATTTTCTTCAAATAAATCCAAAAATGTCTCCGGGAGAAAATGGCTCTTCCTGATATTCTTGCCTTTTTATAGATCCTTGAATTAACATCAATTTAATAAACATTAGGTTAGTAGTTCTAACGTCAATTAATAAACGTTAATTTAGTACATAGTTCTAACCAATTGGAAGTGGTACAAGTCAACACAAAAGATGAACTGTCCAGGGGCTGGGATATAGCTCAGAGGTGAGCACTTGCATAGCATGCATGAGGTCCTGAGTTTGATTCCCTGCAGCACAAAAGACAAAAACCAACAGACCAAAACCAGACATGAAGAACATGCAGCTACGGAGATGGCTGGGCACTGAACTCTGCCCAGAGCTTTAGCGTGAAACAACATGAACCCAAAAGATTATCTTTTTACTACTTACCACAAAAGAACGATATATCCTAGCACTAACCCCAGGGAGAATCCTTTAGAACTAAAGATGGAAAATGAGGAAGACTAGCCAGTTGTAGTGTCACATGCCTGTTACCTAGCTAATCACGAGGCTAAACATGAAGATCTCAAGTTTGAGGCCAGCTATAGCAACTTAGACCCTCAGAAAAAAAAAAAGAAAAAAATTTAAAAGAGCTGGATGTAGGTCAATAGTAGAGTGCCCAAATTCAACCTCCAGTATGAAAAAAAGGAGAAGGAGGGGGAGAGGAAAGAGGAAGGAGAAGAAAAGAATCCATGGGCAAATGGTTTAAAATATCACTGTGACAATATTTTAGACTCAATCTGTGGCCCATAAGGTAGAGATGACTCACATGTACAGTTCTTTTTTTTTTTTTTTTGCGGTACTGGGGATCAAACTCAGGACCCTGCGCTTGCTAGGCAGGTGCTTATTCCACTGAGCTATATCCCCAGCCCCTCATATGTACAGTTCAAGAGATTTCAGTATAGTTTCTCAAGTATTCAGTTCTAACCTGAAGTACATAGTATTCCAAACGGAAGTACACACTGTCCTGTGGTGTCTACCATGGACACCATCTGCATATATAGAATAAATGATAGGGCCCCACCATTTCAACAACAGATCCTCTAGGGGAAAAGTTACTCTAAGTGGATTTATGTGCAGAGTAATGTTCAATAGCAATAACTATTGAGAAGGCAGGAGAGATGCCAGATTATATGGACTTGATGTGTTGGGTAGGGAGAAATGGAGGGTTCTAAAGTCCAGCTGATCTGTTGTGGTGAGGACCCTCCCTTCATGGTGCCTAAAACAGGGAAGCAGAGGATGACATTGGGGGGGAAAGAACTGAGAGCCCTCTGCACATGCAAAGTTTAGTTTTATTTTCTTAAGATTTAGTTATCACTTTCCTACAAAGAGGCACATGATAGTGATTTAAAGAATGAGTTCCAAGAAAACATTGTATTAGAAAATGTGGAGGACAAGCAGGACCCTGTGGGAAGGTGAAAAGACTTTCCAGAGTGATGCTGGCCCATGAGGGGAGTGTTTATTAGACAGGAAAGTAGCCAGGAAAAAGCTAAACCCAGAGGGAGTCAGGATGACCAGTGAAGGACAAGATAAGATGAAGCCTGGGACTGAGGGTTAACAAAAAGTCAGACCTCAGGGTATGGACATGATGGCCAGGGTCAGGGCCCCACTGGCCTGATGAATAGGGCCTCGTGTTAAACTAGTGGGATCCTCCTGTGATAAAAACAAGGTGCTAGGTAACCAGTACCACCAAGCCTCCATTCATAGCCCTTAAAGAGTGCCTTTGTTCTACTTGTGCTGAGTGAAGCAGGAGACTGCATGGGATCTCCAACAGAACTGACAAGAAACAGAGTAATAGGCCAAAGAGCAGTTTATTGCTGGCATCCCTTGAGTGACTGGTGTCCACCTGAGAGCTCAGAACATAGCCTTTTCTCCTTTTATATTGTTTTTATCCTATGGGGCAATTTCTCATTGGAAATCAGCACAGAGCAAATCTACAGAAGCAAAAGTGATGGTTAAAAGGAAACAAATAGTGATCCAGGAGGCAGGAACTTCAGACAAGCTTTTCCACATCTACTATACTCCACTAACATTTACCTCATAGCTGAACTCATACATGAACGGGATCAAAACCATCAGTCTCTTCAGGGACCCCAGCTACATCGATTTCTCAAAGCAGCTTAGCTGTACACTTAACCTGTAGTTGTCCAGCTTCACCCTGGGAAGTGGTCTCTTTTCTCAGGTAATTTAGAAACATTATAATTAATGGTTCTTGCAAAAGTATGCTTGCTACATACCCTGAGTTCCTGTAGGCTCACTTCTAAGTGAAACTTTCCTGCTTGTAACCTCACAGATTGGCCTCAATTTGGCCTAGAGTAGTGTGAGATATAATCATTTTGTGTATAAAAATTCCTAGACAGAGGTCTTCTCTTGGCATTGCTTTAGCTCTATAATAAATGCTTTTGCTCATTTCTCTCTTGACTCTCTACCTTGTAATTCTTTCCGGGTTGAGAGAAGAACCCAGCAGCCTGATGGTAACAGTGCTATTTCAGATAGAGCGATTTGGACTTTGCTTGGTTTTACACCACGCGACTTCCATTATAGAAGGAAGGGAATGGGTCTTGTAGTGACACTGCCTCGTGTTGACAGTGACTGTTTGCACTGAAGAAGTTTGAAGAAAAAAGTCACCTCCTGAGAGGACTACAGTGAGACCATGAAAATGAACAGGGCTAACCAGGTATGGTGGCACATGCCTGTAAATCCTAACACTCAGGAGGCTGAGACAGGATGATTACTGTGAGTTAGAGGCCAGTGTGGACTACACTGTGAGTTTAAGGCCAGACTGAACTACTGAGTGAGACATTGTCTCAAAAAGCAAAAACAAATGAATAAACAAAAAAGATGAACAGGGCCTCTCTGAGTAGAACATAATTCTCTTTGTATTTTTTCACAAAGTATGAGGTCAGTTTTGAGACATAATTTGGCAGTATCTGATAAACCTGAGTGATAGATCATGGGAAAGCAAGGAATGGGGTAAAAAAGACAAGTATGATAGTTTCCAAATATATAGTTTTTATTTGTTACTTTCTTATTACTGGGACAAAATACCTAACAAATTAAAGGAGAAGAGGTTCATTTTGGCTTCTAGTTTCAGTGGGTTCAGTACATGTTGACTAGCTCCAGGGCAGAAATGGTATGGCAGAACAGTATGGCAGAGGATGAAAGTGAGCAAGCTGAGAAGGGAGGAGTAGGAGGCCAAAATACACCCCTCTTGGTCACATGTCCAGTGACCCAATCCTCTGACCAGGCCACCACCTCTGAATATGAGACTTCAGGGGACATATTTTGCCTCATCCATAACATACCTTCAACAACCTGTCCTTTCATATGAGCTTTTTTTTTTCCTGCAATGTGATTCTCTGCCACTCACTTCATTAATTATTACAATCTGGTTTGTTTTTTTTCCAAAAATTTAGGCTCACTATATGAATTGTTTTGAGCATAAGAATTCATTATAAGTGACAATTATTTCAGGCCTAGGCCTCAAGGTTTTTAGCTTTTACTCTCTTCTTTGTGGAAGTCAGTCACCATATCAAAATATATGGATTCAAGTTCTACATGAACTTTTTATATTGTTTTTAACCTATGGGGCAATTTCTCATTGGAAATCACCAGAAAGCACAAGGGACCACATCAACAGAAAAAGAAAAAAAAAGGCTGCATGAAAGAGAACTGAGGCATCCAAGGTGTAAGAGTGAGGCTATCTTGGATTCTCCAGGTCTAGTCAAGACTTCCTAGCCCATGTCAAGGGAACAGAACCCAGACATTTCCTTATGACCTTTACCCAAATCTCTCACTCACAGAGTCAAGGGCAATGACAAGGTTATTCTTCAGGGCTATTTATATTGACTTACATCTGTCTTTTCTTCTTTATTCAATAATATACACAGTACGGACCAGCCAGGAGACAGAAACTATACTTATAATTGGAACGGGAAAAACTTAATATAAAAAATTGCCAAGGGAAGGAGAGGATGGCCAGGCCTCTGGGTTCAGGTGTTAGAGGCCTCAGAGCAGGAAGGCCCAGGCTGGAAGCCCTGATCTCTACAGTCTGTCCAGTCAGAAGACAGAAGTCTGGGTAAGAGGAAAAAGGAATAAGATGGGAGAAGTGCTGAACTTCGCAGTGCAAGGAGTCCTGAGGTCCAGAGTTAGGCAATTCCCAGCTCTATGGGAGCAGTGGACTCTCAGCCCTTTGGAGAAACCACCGAGCGTGGAGAAGGACCTTGTAAAGTTCCATATCCTCTTCCTACCAAAACCCTTGTCTTTAGGAAATTGAAGAGGACTTCTGCTGCTTGCCTGCCTAATCCTGCCATGCAGCTGAACGACACATCTGTCCACCTCTATGAAAGTTGCCTGTGGTCTGCACAGAAAAACTACTGCAGCATTCATGGAGACAGACTAGGGCACCCTGGTCAGTGCCTGGGCCTCTCCAAATGGCCTCTGACCTGAGCAGAGCACAAACCCTCCACGGTTGCTGAAAAGTTGCCCACCAGCCCACCTGCCAAGAAGGACAAAGCCATGGACTTCTGAGAGCAGCACAGCTTCTTGTAAAGACTGCTTTTGTACAGAGTATTCTATAGATTATAACTTCTCAAAACATTTCACTTATATTATATATCTAGTATATCTTTGTATTGAAATGCTTGCCTTCTTCAATAACCCATAGCTCTATAAGGACAAGAACTCCCTCATTTGTAAAAAGCACTTAGTAATTTTTTAGTGAATTATTATATCAAAAAGGAAATAGAGTTACAGAAAATGTACTTCATGAAATACAATTTTAATTGACTTCACTTTGATGTTATCCAAAAATTTATGTTTGGAGAACAGAGTTACAAATCATCTTCTAAGAAGCAGTCCTTTGATTTTGTCACAGAAGAAGTTGAAGATAACATTCAGAATATCAAACATGGAATATTTCACATCAAGCTTGAAAATAGGGAGTAAGAAATAGTTGCAGAAAGGCCCATGGCATTTGTCCAGTGGGTCATTGAGAGAATTCTCCAAAGAGGACCTGATATTTATTGAACAATTATATGCCAGAATTCTAATAGAGATTCATCTCATTTGATACTCCCAACAACCTTATTGGATTGACATTGTGGTTATTATTCTGCAGTTAAAAAAACCTAAGTTAAATTTTTAAAAAATGTACTTTATTTTTAGGGTTCTTTCTTGGTGTCATACATTCTACTACTTTTGACAAATGTAAAATGATATGTGTCCACCATTAAACTGTTATACAGAATAGTTTCACTACCTTAAAAATCTTCTATTAAATGTCTGTTCACCACTCTTTCTTTCTTAACTTCTGGGAACTACTGATCCTTTTAGTGTCTCCATAGTTTTCCCTTTTCCAGAATGTCACATTGTTGGAATCATATGGAATGTAGCTATTTCAAGTTTGCTTCCTTTCCTTAGCAATGTCCATTTTCTGTGGGGAAAAGGTCGTGTCTTTTCATGATTTGATAAATCATTTTTTGTTATTAATGAATAATATTCCATTTATAGGTTATCAGATTTTATCTATTTGCCTACTGAAGGACACCTTGAGTGCTTCCAAGTTTTGACAATTACGAATATTACTGGTTAACCATTTACTTGTAGGTTGTTGATAGTCAAGGTATGAAAACCATCTACATGTCCATTGAAGGATGAAGGGATGAAGGAAATATTTCTCAGCTTTAAAAATGTAGGAATCCCACCACCACTAGCACCATGGATTAACCCTGGGGGTCGTCATGCTAAGGCACAGAGAGGCAGTGCCACACGATCTCAGCTACATGGGAATCCAAATGAATCAAATCCTAGAAAATAGGGAGCAGTAGAGGGGGTCACTGGGGACTGGCAAGTGAAGGAAATGAGGGGACATTGGCCAAATTGTAGTTTTTCAGTTTTTGGATGAATTGTATCTGAAGACATGGAGACTATACAGCATGGAGACTATAATTATCAGTAATGCACTATATGCTTGAAATTTGCTGAGACCATAGATGAGTTCAGATCATTAATTAAAAAAACTCAGTAATCCTATCAGGATATGGACTTGCAAATTAGCTTAATTGTGGTAACAACTTCACAATGTATATAGATGTCAAAATGTCACATTGCATGTGATAATAATATACAGTTTATATTGCCAGTCACACCTCAATAAAGCAGGGAGATACAAAGAATAAAGTTGAACTTTAAAACTCCAGGAGAATAGTTCACCTATTTCTTGTGTAAATAACCTTATTACATTGATAATTCTTTCAATTTTAGTGTTTTTAGGTAGAAATTAACACTGCTGCACACCTTGAAGAAAAGGTTTTTCTTCTAATATAGTAGTAACATCAGAAGATTAGAAATATATGTTCCATTGTACAGATATTTTCAGCCGAGGAAGAAGAGAAAATTATGCTAAACAAATGGACCAAAACGATAATTTTTTGAGCTCACAAAAAAGCGTGCTAATAAATTTGCCATTTGTATAGATATATGTATATATGTAAATATATGAATAAATAAAATTGTACAGTAAAATCCTCCCCAAATTGCTGACCAGTGGGAAGTGTCTAATAATTAGTAGTGTAGAGAGATCTTTAAGAGGTACTGTAGTAGTGCTGTAGGCAGAGCCACTGCCTGTGGTGAATGGAGTGAGCCGTGAGGGAGAAATTTAGACAGCTATAGGAGTGGGTGTGGCTGCCACAGTAAAGTGTATCCGCTTGTGGTGCAGAAACTTGCTGGAGCCCTGGGCTGTAACTGAATCCTTGGGCTGTGAGGCAAATACTCCAGTCCTTGCCTGCAAAGCAGTCCACTGCTCCCTCCACCCCCTACAAAAGCAGTATGCGGAAGACAAGAGAGCCATTCCGGCTGCAGTCCTCACAGCGTCTCCTTATTACCCTATATTGGCGAAGTTTAACTTTTTGCCAGGTATCAAAGCAGAAATACCTCCATTGTCCAGCTCCAGAATAACAAAGCAAAACTACAAGGTTGGATTTGTATCTGAAAAGCCCTGAACTAGCAACTAGCACAGATGGTAAGATTCTCAAGAGCAGGAGTGACATCTAGTTCATATTTAGGTGACCCATTGCACCTAGTAGAAAGTGTTGAATGTAGTCAATAAATATTTGTTCACTAATAAATAAAAAGCATGTAGAAGGTCATTAGCAATACTTTTATGCTTCTCTTTTAATTAAGATTTGAGTCTTTTGGGACAAATTAAACTTTGGAATTTCTTTTTCTCTCTGGTATTGAAAATATAAACATAGAGAACCAAAGGAGTACTATATTTTTATTTTTGTGGTGATAAATTTGTTCAAAATACCTGGGACTTGCTTCTTATGTACCTATGAAGGATTTTATATTTCAACTGTCATTTACCTAAATAATTCATGTGAGAAAGAAAACCATTAAAATCCTTTATTGGTTCATTCCATGAAAAAACAGAATTTTTTTTGGATGCCAGGAATTGAACTCACTACCTTGCACTTGCCAGGCAGGTGCTGTGCCGCTGAGCTAAATCCCCAACTAAAACAGAACTTTGATGGGAATGAGACACAACATGAAGCAGAGATAGCCCCAACATTGAGTTGTTGGTGTACAGTATTTGGCTGTGGTTGTCCTCTTCTTTTTTTTTTTTCAGTGCCTTTCATCTACTGCCAGACAATTTACTCTTTCTGAAGGCCTCTTGTATTTTATATCATCTCCTGACTACCTAAGGCTCTCCACAGAAGCACCTACTGGAGTCATTGCTCTCTGAGCCATGTCTGGCTTCTGAATTCTTACCAAAGTAAAATCGCTTAACCTTCCAGTGTTTGCTTCAGCAGCACATGCTCCAAAATTTTAGTGTTGCATGACATACACGTTTATCAGATTTTCCATATTATTATACTATGCTACCAAACCATTCAAATGTATTTCCTACATGTAAAAAACTGGAAGTTCATAAGTATTAAGTAACCTAGCAGGGAAGGAATAGGTTAGAGGAAACAAGAACAGAAGTGAGTTTTTGAACATAGTTTGCTTTGTAGGTTTCAATTCAGAACTGTGCAAACCATTTAAAAAAGTTAATGTTAAAAATCCCTGAAAATGGAAAATAAATGGAACAAATGAATTTACTGTACATAGTTGGCAGTATAACTACACAGGGTAAATACAAAAGGGATTTGAAGCCAACTTCTTGCTCACTCTGCTACCTGAATACTGGGCTCCTTGCTGTTCCTCAAAAGTGCCAACCACACTGCAGCTCACAAAGCTGCATTTTCTGTACCTTCCACTTGGAACACCTTTTCCCAATATCCACTGGGCTCGCACTTTCACTTTATTCAGGTGTGTGTCAAATGTCACCTCTTAAGGACAGGACTCCCTAGGTCCTGTATCTATCTTTCTCTTTCCTCACACCTCCTACTGCTACCTGGAATCACTTTATTGCTTACTTGTTTGCTTCTTGCACTGGACTATTTAGTCCATGAGGACAAGGATTTTGTATTATTTACTGTATTGCTGTTATTCACACAGCGTAGAAAGTGCTTGGCTTGTTAATAGGCACTCAATACATTTCTGAGATATGAGGTTGGAGAAGGAAAAACTACTTTTTGTTTACACATCTCTGTGTCAATTGATACATTACAGTGAACATGAAGTGCTTAAAAATTTTTAAAAACTAGTATATTTGAAATGTTTTAATAATTCAAAATAATTGATAAAATTTGTAGTACTATTCTCTCTGTGGTGCTCACATTAATTATACCAAAAAGAAGCATTACCATATGTTTAATTTCAGTTCTTGGTTATGTACTTGGTATACCTCAAGCAGTATCCATACCCAATATGCTTCAGATTTTATTTAAATCCTTTGTATGTTGCTAGACTATCCCTGTTTGAAAGTATTGTGTGTGTATCTTTGAGGGTGCATGTATTTACCATTCTGCATATTACCTGGTTTCTTTTTCTTTTTCTGAGACAGGATCTCATTATGTAGGCCAGGCTGGCCTTGAACTCCCTAGGTGGCCTTGTACTTGCAGTGATACTCCTGCCTCAGCCTCTGGAGTGCTGGGATTAAAGTTGTGAGCCACTATGCCTGCTTACTGGGGCTTCTTGTATTTAGGAAGGTGTTTGAACTTTTCAGTTTTTTTTTTAAAGGAAGTTAATCATTAGTATAGATTCTCATCTTCCTTCTAGAAATTAAGTTTATCTATATTTATTGGACCTAGATATTCAATTCCTGATTAAGTGATAAAAACTCACAGCACTGACAAAATATTTGGGAAAGATTTTACTATCAAATTTTTCTGCTACTAGTCCCAGTGGTCATATTCTTTTAAGGGTACTATTCCTGGTCTTAGGGCTATATGATATATGAGGCTGTTATATCAATAAGAAGCGGTACAGTATTGTGTAAGTGCACCATGCTGAGTAATACTTCATTTTGAACCTAGTTTTGGATCCTCATGACTCTATGAAGGAATAACATTGCTACATAGTACTAATCATGCTTTTATTGGCATTTTTTTCCACTAATAATTTTAATTAATTTTCCATTACATGGATAGTATCACACTTTATTTTACTGTTACGGTTGATACATTGTGTCAACTTGGGGACTCTAGAGGTTTGGCTAAGTAACTCAGTAGTTGTAAATCTTGGGGTAAAAAGGACATGCCCTTACCCTTTCTGGGATGTTGTTTATTGTGTTAATTTGGGAAGTTTAAAAGGCTAACTATGTGATTCAGCAGGAAGCCAGGGTGCTTACTTTGTATACATCCTGAGCCTGTGGAAGAGGAGGGCATGGAGACTGTGTGAGAGCTACATGCCCTCTGGGGGTGGGTAGGCTGTTTACAATGTAGGGGAGAAAAGGAGGCTGCTTGCGGCCATTCCTCCCTTTTGCTTGTGGTTTTTGCTGTGCTCTGCTGCCCTGAAGTTTGCCTTCTTTCATGTGCCACTCTGCCTCAGAACCAGCCAAGTATGGATTGAGACCTCCACAAACTGTAAGCTAAATAAACCTTTCCTTCCTTCATTTTTGGCGTTGGGTATTTTGTCTCAGCAATGAGAGAAAAGCAACCAAGACAGAATTTGGTACCAGCGGAGTGGGGTCGTTGTTGTGACTACACCTGACCATGTGGTTCAAAAGCCTCTGGAAATGGTTTGAGGGAAGAATTTGTAAAGGTTTGGATGGTCAGAGCTTGGAAGACCAGAAGGCTGATAGAAATCCTGCTGGTGAAGACAAGGTCTTTCCTTCCTTCATTTTTGGCGTTGGGTATTTTGTCTCAGCAATGAGAGAAAAGTAACCAAGACAGAATTTGGTACCAGCGGAGTGGGGTTGTTGCTGTGACTATACCTGACCATGTGGTTCAAAAGCCTTTGAAAATGGCTTGTGGGAAGAGTTTGTAAAGGTTTGGAGATGTCTGGTCAGAGCTTGGAAGACCAGAAGGCTGATAGAAATCCTGCTGGTAAAGACCAGGTTCAGGAGGTTTCTGTTAGGAAGAAGGACTTCATTGGTTGTTGGACTCCAGATGATGTGTGTTATGGCTTGGCAGAAAGTTTGTCTGCATTTTGCTCCTGTCCAAAGACTTTGCCTAAAACTGAGATTACGGGTGGCAGTGGACTGATTAATCTGGCAAAAGAAATTTCAAGGCAGTCAAATGTTGGAGAAGTGGCATGGCTATTTTTGGGAGCTTTTAGCCAGATTTATATTGACAGTCAAGAGAAAAGAACCCAGCAGGATGATTTAAAATGTTGTGAGTCTGGCCAGAAAGGAAGCTCCAGTAAAGCTGTGGACTGCAAAGATAAGGCTGAGGCGATCTCTATTGCTGAGAAGGACCAAGAGAATGGAAAAGATGGCCTGAGGGCATCAAGAGAAGTGAGTCTCCATCCTTTGCAGCCTGAAAACTGCAAAGGTGAAAGACCTTGTCTTGAGAAGGAAGCTGCAGAGCACCATGTTCCAGAATGGCAGCTGTGGCAGCCATACCAGGTTCCAGAATGGAGGCAGCATAGAGAATTTGTTCCTCAGAATTGGATTCAGAGTGTCCAGCAATCCAGGCACTTGACCCCTATGGCCAAGAGAGAGGAAAGCTTGGCTACTGCTCCAGGTGGCAACAGACCTTGGCATCATCCACGTGGCCCTGGCTTTAGGTACATGGAGAATGCAAGAGTTCTGAGGTGAAAGAGGCTTCCATTCAGATTTCAGAAGGCCTGGGAGGCCAGGCAGTGTGCCCCTGAGAGGGAGTGTGTGAAGCTGTGAGTGTGAAGCAAAAGATGACCTGGAGACCTCAGAAGTTTAGAAAAGCCAGGACCGTGGGTCATCTAAGGAGAGCTGCAAAGAGGGAGCAAAGCGAGCCTAAGAGAGAAGCTGTGGGAGCTGTAACCACCAGAAGTGCCATAGGGGTGGACTCAGGCAAGCCCTTTGGAGCTCACAAGGTGTCACAAGTTGCATCAGATGCTGGATGTGGAATTACAGGACACAATGTTAGCCCTCTGGATTTTAGACTTGCTTTGGTCCCAGTGCTCTATATTTCCCTGTTGGTGACTTTTGGAATGGTAATGTTTATATCGCGCCTTTAAATGTTGGAAGTGTTTAATTTTCACTTGTATGGGGGCAAAAAGTTAATGGTTCTAATATAAGCATGTCTTTGTATCTGGAAACTGGTTTAAAGAAATGTGTCTGATTGCAAAGTTGACAAAGGGTGGAGTGTTACAGTTGATACATTGTGTCAACTTGGGGACTCTAGAGGTTTGGCTAAGTAACTCAGCAGTTGTAAATCTTGGGGTAAAAAGGACATGCCCTTACCCTTCTGGGATGTTGTTTATTGTGTTAATTTGGGAAGTTTAAAAGGCTAACTATGTGATTCAGCAGGAAGCCAGGGTGCTTACTTTGTATACATCCTGAGCCTGTGGAAGAGGAGGGCATGGAGACTG
This sequence comes from Dinomys branickii, assembly GCA_004027595.1. Taxonomy (NCBI): domain Eukaryota; kingdom Metazoa; phylum Chordata; class Mammalia; order Rodentia; family Dinomyidae; genus Dinomys; species Dinomys branickii. The sequence continues at coordinate 86,750 of PVLD010000406.1, read as the reverse complement.
TGTGAGAGCTATACGCCCTCTGGGTGGGGTAGGCTGTTTACAATGTAGGGGAGAAAAGGAGGCTGCTTGCGGCCATTCCTCCCTTTTGCTTGTGGTTTTTGCTGTGCTCTGCTGCCCTGAGCAGTTTGCCCTCTGCCTTGTGCCACTCTGCCTCTGAACCAGCCAAGTATGGACTGAAACCTCCACAAACTGTAAGCTAAATAAACCTTTCCTTCCTTTATTTTGGGCGTTGGGTATTTTGTCTCAGCAACGAGAGAAAAGTAACCAAGACACTGGGGTTGCAGGTGTGTGTCACCATGCCCTGTTGCTATTGTAAATTCTAACAGTTGTTCCAAGTTGTTGTTTGGTCAGATTCTATTTGCCCTTCTTAAGGGATTTTCTGAACTTGTTCTAGCAGGGAGCTGCTGCCAAAAAGAATCACAAGCAAATCCCCCAGGAGACTATTGCATTAAAGGACAAATAAAACTCTTTCAAAAAAGTACTCTATTTTTTTTTTTAATCTTCAAATCACTGTATGCCACATTGTGTATGTATGGACCCTGGTACTTGGGAAGCTGAGATAGGAGGACAGCTTGAGCCCAGAAGTTTGAGACCAGCCTGGGCAACATAGTGAGACCCTGTTTCAAAGAAATGAAAAACAAAGATACAAACAACAACAACAAAGCAAAGTACACAAAAGCCAACAGGACATGTTGAAATATTTAAAAATGAATGCAATGCTTACGTTAAATTCTACTGTTAAGTCTTTCCTCTTTATCTCCAGTAAAACTAGTGTGCTAGGAGTTACAGCATGCTTTTTTAAAAATTATTTTTGCTTACATCTCACCTCACCATTTCCTACCTGAGGGAGCAAGGACCTCAGCTTGAAGAGGAAAATTTATTATCTTTCTGGTCTGTGCATCCAAGTGTCTCTGGCTAATAGACAGGACACAATATGCAGCAATACAGAAAGTAAGTAGATAATCTGAACACTTTGATAGACTAAGACTACAGCCAAATTATCTACAGACACTTTTCTTAAAAGCCTAGCAACCTTAAATCTTGACGAGTTAGTCTTTATCAAGTTCTTCTCCTCACTTCATTTCTTCACTATTTTTCAACATCTTTCCTCAAAACCTTCCATTCATGGTTTTTAGAACCACACCCTTATACCCAATCAACATCAGTTAACTTCATTTGATCACATAGGTGCTGTCAGCTCTGGGGAATGAATTGGCCCTGAGCTTTTTTTTCCCCCATTACTTGGAGTCAAATCCAGGGGTACTGTACCACAGAGCTACAGCTTCAGGTATTTGTTTGTTTATTAGTTTGATACAGGATCTCACTAAGTTTCCCTGCCAGAATCCAAACTTTCAGACCTATTACCTCTGCCTTCCTCTGTTCTGGGGTTATAGGTTGGAGGATAAACTGGGCAGGTGTATCAGGTATGACAAACTTAGGATAAACTCAGAGCCTAAAGCAACAGATTTTTTTTTCTCCCACAAAAAGATATAACTTCTTCAGACAAATCTTTGGGAATTAATAACACTTTTACGCAGAATAATTCCATGGCTCCCCCATCCCCACAATATCTATGTCCTAATCCTCAAAGCCTGTCAATCTGTCACTTCATGTGGCCACAGGCACTTTGCAGTTGTAATGAAGTTAAGGAATTTGGGATGAGATTATCATGGATTACCTGTATGGCCACAGCATAGTCAGAAAGGGTCTTAGAAATGAAAAAGGGAAGCTGGAGAGTCAGAGAAGGAGATGCTGGGTTGGGTTGTAGCTCAGCAGAGAGGGCTTGCCTAGCAAGTGTGAGACTCTGGCTTTGATCCCCAGCATTGTGGGAAGGTGGAGAGATAGGAGGTTAGAGAGGTGATGGTGGGAGGGAGAGGGAGGGGGAGAGAGGAGGGGGGGGAGAAGGGAGACGGGAAAAGGGAGGGGAGAAGAGTCAGATGGCTTGATAAGGAAGAAGGCTACCTGCCAAGGATGGTGGGATTACAGGCGTGTGCCACCATGCCCTGTTGCTATTGTAAATTCTATCAGTTGTTCCAAGTTGTCGTTTGGTCAGATTGGATGGTTTCCAGAATCTGGAAAGGTGATGTAATGGATTCTCCCTTTGAGCCTCCAGAAAGAACAGAGGGCTACCAGCACCTCGGGTTTAGTTTGCTGAAACCTATTTCTGAATTCCAGAACTGTAAGATAATAAACCTGTGTTGTTTTAAGCCACCACATAAGAAGGTATTGCCATGGCCAAACTCTTATCTGATTCCAGGCATGGGTCGCTAATTGGAGAGTACAAGCCAAGGAGGTGGGGTGAAATCTTGATTTTGGAGTTTAGGCAGCTGAGATAACCTGTTCCACGTGGGCTGGGTCATTTGCTGTGGATGTTAGTTTACTGTAAGGCCAGAGATATGGGGAGCAGTGGCTGGCCCTGACAAGTGATAGCATGAGTTTCACAAATACAGTAGGTATTCCAGCAAGCTGGCTGGGTCATAGGACTAACATTATTCAGGGCACTCAAAATTTGAGAAGATAGCAAAAGATCAGGTGACCAAGAAACTGGACAGATGTGTACAGACCAGCAAAGAAGACTGATATTTTAGGCAGGTAGACATAGGCAGCCAACAGGGATCAGAGCTGTCAAAATGCTCTTGAGTATAAAGCAAAAGAACATATCTGAACCACCCTGATTCTTTTGTTTTCCCATACTGACTCTTAAAGAGCCAGAAATATATTTCCAATTTGGGCTCCTATGACTCCAAGTTGCTGCAGGAAGAGGGCAGCTAGTGAAAGCCTTTAATAATAGTGTGGAGGCCAGAAAGGTAATAGAGAGAGTGGGCCAGGAAATGTGAGGCAGTATCAATTTACGGATGTCTCCATGTCTCTAACCGCTTACTGGAGGGTGAAAGTCATGGGCTTCCGGATGGACACTGCTTGACTGTGCAGTGGTCTTGTCTAAGCGGCACAGGGAGCAGGCCAAGGCATCTCCCTTTTTTCTTCTTCTCCCACTGAAACCACGCTATTTGAGTCAATAACTTACGGGCATTAGTCTCCTCTTACTTAATGTACATGTATTCATCCCTTCTTCAGGTTCATGTAACAATCATTCATCAATTGATTCAATGAGCATTTTATCCATTTATTACAATAAGCATTTTATCCATTATTACAAATCTGCTTTGCTATGATAGCTCTTTCATTAAAATTTAGAATAAAATAATATTAATTAAAATATTGTTTTCTGAGACCCCCCACCCCACCCCAGCAATTCTGTTATGGAACATTCTGATCTGGCCAAAATGAATCCACTCACTCATTCCATCACCAAGAGCCTCTTTGTAACTCTGGCATCTTTGCTCTAGGAAAGTTCCCAGGGACCTCCAGCTCTTCAGTTACTTCTCACATATATCAGCAAAATATATGCTACTCTAATGCAGCGGGAAGTACAAATAAATGGACAAGTGCCAGGGAAGAAGGTAGTAGGGTGAAGATGAAGAATTAAAATCAAGTCTTCTTTACAGTCTTTATTTGCTTTTTCCAGGTTATCTTGACAACTAGCATTACTTTTGGGATCTGCTAATTCCTTTCCATACTACAGATCTCCTGCCTCAGAGTTTTTATTTAATTTGGATATTTAGTCTGCCAAAATATTAACTCTTAGCCTCGTCAGCCCAGACTTTGACATCTGACCCACTTTTTCTTAAACAGAAGAACAAGAAAATATTTCTAAATAGCGCACGAATATGTGCTTTTAAATAATCTAAACAATATGAAATTGTGCAGAGTAAAACCCAAAGCTTTCATACACCCTACTATGCAATCTTGTTTTCCTTCTGAGATGTAATCATTATCAACAGTTTTAGTATATATCTTCCTGTATATTTCATATGTCTTTACATGGAATTATATGAGCAAAGTTTCTAATTTTCTTAGGTAAAAACCTATATCTTCTTTTCAACAAATGATACTAAGAAAACTGGGCATTCGTATGCAAGGTCGTGAGGCTGGATACCATCTCCAAAATTTCACACTCAAAGTAGATTCAAAACCAAATATAAGATCTAAACCTATAAAACTCTTAGAAGAAAACCTGCATAACATTGGATTTGATGATTCTTTGGATATGATACTAAAAGCATAGAGAATAATAACAAAATACAGATGAGGTGGAATTAAGCAAAATGAACACTTGTGCATCAAGAACACTCAGATGCTGGCTGTGGTGGCACACACATGTAATCCCAGCAGCTGGAAGACTGAGGCAGGACTGCCATGAGCTTAAGGCCAGCCTGAGCTATGTGGTCACTTAAGGCTGGTTTGAACTCTATAGCGAGACCTTGTCTCAAAAAATGAATAAACAAAAAGCACACTCAGGTGAGGGAAAAGATAACACACAGCATAGAGGACAATATTTACCTGATAAAGAATTAATATCTAGGAGATGTAAAGAATTTCTGCAACTTAATAATACTATCATAAGAAAATAAATCAAGTAAAAGATGTACAAAGCAAGCTAGGTATGGTGGTACATGCTTATGATTCTAGCACTTGGGACACTGAGTCAGGAGAATTGCTGAGTTTGAGGCCAGCCTGGCCTATACAGTAAGCTGAAAGCCAGCCTGAACTACATTCTTCAAAATGTAGAATTCAAACAATTATGAGTTGTAAGAGCTCATAGCTGGTTTGTAAAGTCTTGCCTTAGAGAACCCCTAGTCCAGTTTTTCTTCAAAAACAGAAAATCATCCAAATTCCTATAAGGATATATTGGTCACTGTTATTCTGTGAGACAAACTACTCCCCATTTCCATCCCATTTAAAGCTATGTATGATTTATTTTGAAAGCTGATAGGTAAGAGAATAATTTATCATCTTTTTTCTGTTCTAAGTCTAATGCAAGGTAACAAAAATAGTTAATAAGAGAAAATTCTTTTTGGTAAAATAATGCCAGCTAAAACAAATGCATGAAAAAATGTTCAAGATCATTGGTCATTTGAGAAATGCAAATTAAAACAACACTGAGATTCCACCTCATACCAGAAGTAATGGCTATCATCAAGAAATCAACCAATAACAAATGCTGGTGGGGCTGTGGGGAAAAAGGAACCCTTCTCCACTGTTGCTAGGAGTGTAGACTGGTGTAACCACTATGGAAATCAGTGTGGAGATTCCTCAAAAAACTAAGATTGGAGGTCCCATTTGACCCAGCTATTCCCTTTCTGGGTACTTTCCCAGAACTGAAAACATACCACAGTGACACATGTAAGCTCATGCTTATAACTGCGTGATTTGTCATAGCTAAATCTTGGAAGCAACCTAAATGCCCATAACTGAGGAATGCATAAAAAAGATGTATTTTTATACAATGGAGTATTACTCAGCTATAAAGAAAGATAAACTCAAGGCCTTTATAAGTAAATGGATGCAAGTAGAGACCATACTCATAAATGAAATAAATCAGACACACATGTGTAAACATTGTATTGTCTTCTTAGCATAAGGAACTGAAACAGTAAATAAAATCTTAAAGGTACAACAGATACTGTGAACGGGAAAGAAACAGCCAGGGAAAGGAGAAAAGAGGGGAGGGAAACATTTTAAATACACACACACACACACACACACACACACACGATAGCTAGTAGCTAAGATAATTGTACTACTAATTTCTATTGGTTTATTGAAAAGAATAGTTAATGCTTATTTTTTTTTTTTACCAACTTTACATGCTTATATCTGGTAATCTGAACAACTACTTTGAAAATAACCGTATGAGATATAACAACCATTGTTGATTTCCTATCATCTTGTTTTAAAATTTGGTATCATTTTTAACATTTTGTCTTATTTTTTATTCTCTTTAAAATAAAAAAAAAATAATACCAGCTAACAGTGAAGAAGAAATGACACAAAAAATATTGACGTTTTTCAGTTGTAGTACCATAATGGGTCTAGGCCGCAATCATCAATGGCCACTAAAATCAGAGACCCGTCAGCTTTTTTTTTTAATCACTAAAAGCTGACAGGGAACTTTACAATGAATAAGTCAGACTGAATTCCCTGATAACTGTTAACACCAGAGGAAAGATAATCAGATACTTTGTGCACCCTGAATGAGTCACTACTCCCACACCTACTTTAAGAAAACAAAAATCTAAATCTGACCAAGTCTATGATTTACCAATTTGCAGAGTTTAGATGAACATATTCAGAGACATCATGAGGGTAAAAATGTGGGAAACTACATGACAACTAGTTTTTTTCCAGCTAATAAACTTGAAAGAGGAAGGAAGAAGAGTCTGTAGGTTAAAAAAGACTTAAAAGACATACAATTAATTACAATAGTTCAACTTGCCCAGATACTTAATTTCAACAAACTGATTGTTAAAAAAAAGAGACAATCAGTAATATCTGATCAGTAGCAGATATTTCATTATATTAAGAAACTATTGTTGAATATTTTAGGTGTGATAACATTGTGGTTGCGTTTTTCACAAAAGAGTCTTATGGAGCTCCTACTTAAATATTTCTAGTTTAAATATGATGCTTGGAATTTCTTAAAAAGTAACACTGGGTAGTGGGAAAGGGAGTGGTAGAGAGAGTAGTGCACATAAAATTGACCGTGAGTTGGTAACTGCGGAGCTGGGGAGAGGTGGGAAGTTATTGAACCATCCCATTTACCTTGGAAAATGTTTTTAAAATTTTTATTATAAAATTGTGAGCATTACCTTTTAAGGATTGCATTAGCTATGTATTTACTAAGATTGAAGTGTTACTAATACATTTCATCTGAAAAAAGTGAAGGTAAAGTTTTCATTATGGTAAAATATATATAACACCAAATAAACAATTTAAAAACCTTTAAATGTGTACATATTTCTTTTATTTGTCTTTTTGAGACAGGGTATCCCTATGCAGTTCAGGCTGGTGTTGAGCTCCCTTTGTAGCCCAGGCTGGCCTTGAACTTGCAACGATCCCCCTGCCTCAGCCTCCTGAGTGCTGGGATTACAAACATGTGCCATCACGCCTGGCCTAAATGTATACATGTTTCAAGAGAAATACATTAAATACATTCATAAGTTATACAACCATCACCATTATACATTTCAGAACTTTTCATCATCAAACAAACTGTGTCCACAGTAAGGAATAGTAGGAGTCAGAGACCAGCAGATCCCCAGGTTTCTGTAAAGGCATCATGGTGTGGAATTTACTGTGCCTGGGTGCAGGCAGATGGAGGGTGGAAGCCTGTATATGGGGTACAAAGAAAAACAGAGCCTTTTACAGGGCTTGGACAAGGTGGGGCAAGTGGGGAGATCAGGCAAGGGACCTCAGGTGGGGAGGTCTGGGCAAACATCCATGGTCAAAATTCTCCAAATGTCTGGTGCCACAGTGGTCAAAGTCCTCAAGGTGTCAGGTGTAAATGTACAGATGTTTTCAGATGTCCTGGCACTTGGAAGATTCCACGATCTGCCTTATCTCTTTTTTACAACATCCTGTGTTTGTCAAGGACAACAGCTCTGGTGCTGAGCTGGGTTTCCTCTGAGAACAATGCTGCCGCTGATAAACAGACTGGGTGATGCCCCAGTCGAGCCTGACACTCACTAAACAATAACTCTCCTCCACCAATTCTTCAGACCCTGGTAACTGCTACTGTGCTGTCTCTATGATGTTAAGTAGTACATCTAAGTAGTATGAAGTAGTCCATCACATAAGCAGAATCATATACTATCCTTCTGTGTCTGGCTCATTTCACTTACCATAACATTTTTTGGGCTCATTCACATTGAAGTGTATGTTAGAATTTCATTCCTTTTGAAGGCTGAATAATATTCTGTTGAGTGTATATGCCACATTTTAAAATTTCATTCATTTATTGATAGGTATTTAAGGTTTTTTTATATTTGGCTATTATAAATAATGCTACCATGAATACAGATGTGTAAGTATCCATGGAGTCTCTGCTTTCAATTCTTTTAAGTAAGCTTATAATAGCAGTTGCACCATTTTACATTCTCAGTGGCAATGAAGATAAGTTCTAACTAGTTAATATATTCCAGTGTTCTTTGATGAGCAGACATTACTCTAACAAGTAGCATGACATTTGTCAAGAGTTTGTAATAATTTTGTGGGTTTATTTCAAAGTCCTGGATAGTTAGCTAATGTTTATTTCAGAAATTATTTTGTTACTTCTTTTAACATTTTTATTAATTATTTAAAATTTAAATTGTTTTTTGAGACATGGCCTTACTATGCAGTTCAGACTGGCCTTGAACTCACTGTGTAGTCCAGGCTGGCCTCAAATTCATGGTGATCCTCCTGGTTCAGCCTCCCAACTGCTGAAATTACAGGTGTGCACCATCATACTTAGTTGAAAATTTACACTTTAAATGTAAAAATCTTTACTTTTTTTTTTTTTGTCTTTTGAGATAGGGTCTTGCTATGCAGTTCCGGCTGGCCTTGAGCTCACTTTGTAGCCCAGGCTGGTCTCGAACTTCCAATGATCCTCCTACCTCAGACTCCCGAGTGCTGGGATTACAGGCGTGAGCCACCACGCCTGGCAAAAAAAAAAAACCAAAACAACAACTTTACATTTTAAACAAGAAAGTTCCAAAAAGAGTATAGAGAACTCCTATTTCCTTTTTACTCTTCACCAATTTTACCCATGTTCTGTACCCATATATCTTTATATTATATTTATATATATATACACACACACACACATGTGTATAGTATTATTTATATACACAGACATTTATGGGTCCATAATCTAGATGCATACACACACACAATACATATTATTATTAATTTTCTTAAGTCACTTGAAAGGAGGTTGCATATATCATGACCCCTAATACATCTGTTTATGTTTATGTTCTGTTTAAGTTTTCTAAGAATAAGAAGATTCTCTTATATACAGTACAATTAGCAAATTTAGAAAATTTAGCAATGTTATAAAACTTTTATTGATTGTACGATCCCTATTCCAATATTATTAACTATCCCAATAAATAGATCTTTTTCCCCTCTAATAAAGGAGCCAGCCCAAAATCACATCTTGTATCTAGTTGTGTTTTTGGTCTGTTATAATCTGGAATACTTCCTTAGCCTTTTCTTATCTCTCATAACTGACATTTTTGAAGAATGAAGGTCTCAACCTCATTCTTTTTCATTGCTATAATGATACATATTGCTCAATTGTAAGTAACAGAAATTTCCTCTGGGTGATTTAATTAGGAATGGATTATATTGAAAAGGTATTGGGGAACCTTTATCAATTCAATATATAAATTCATCTCAATAAATACATTTTATTGTAAGTATAGGTTATATAAAAATAATTTTATAGGGGCTGGGGATATAGCTCAGTGGAATAAGCGCTTGCCTAGCAAGCGCAGGGTCCTGAGTTCGATCCCCAGTACCGCAAAAAAAAAAAAAAATAAAAAAAATAAAAAAAAATAAAAATAATTTTATAAATAATAAATGATATTTACTGGACACTTATGTGCTGGACACTGTCCTTATTAATGTATTGTTTTATTCAATACATAACCCTATGAAGTAATTTTTTAATTATCTTAAATCATTTATAAAATGAGACAACTGTGGATTACGGAGATTAAATGGATTGCTCAACATCATATAACTAATACAGGGGCTGAGCCCGTGTTCAGTGTCAAACTGTCTGACGCTGAAGTCTATCCTTTTTCTTCCCCATGTTTCTAAAAAGGGAACAAATATGAAAGCTTTCCTTTAAGACATTTGATAGAAAATAAATGATGAAGCTGAAAGGTTACATATTTTTTCATTTCACATTATATTATTAGTGATACAATCTGAAAAAATTCACATTTTTTAAGCCTTTTCCTATGTTTAAAAACACTTTACAGATATGACCTGATGCTAGAAGTGCTGGCCAGGAAATCCTCAGCATGCACATCAAAATGTACCCACTTGGGGGCACCCATAATGCAGCTTTTCTGCCTGTTTTCCTGCCTAAAAGCTTCAAACCCTGCAGAGCTGGAGTTGAGCCAGCTGATGAGTTCTGTTCACTCTCCAGGATTCGGACAGCCACATCTGATGTCTCAAGGAACATCTCCCCTTCATCTCCAAGTCTGGGAAACAGCTGAGTTTGTTGCCCATACAATAAACTATTATGTGCAGTGCAAAACGTTAATAATTAGTACATTCGCTACAGGCCAAGTGTGCTAGATATATTATTAGGAATTAATGACCAAGAACTAAAAACAATTTGCTGATTTGAAATGATATATATTTCCAGAAGATGTTTCTGACTTAAGTTATGCCAAAATAAGGAACATAATAATGTACCAGTAGAGGTAAGATACATGCTGTAAACTGAAGCTAAAATGTTGCACATTGTCCATTGCACTTTCAGGTGGAGCATGCTCTCTGCTATGCGGGTGGGGTGTTGGTCCACAGAGCCAGGAAGAGTTCTGCAGCTGTTGCTGCTTAGATCATATCCAGGTCAGTCATGTGGTCTTCAGTGCCACCTGATAGTAGAGATTCTTCTGAAATAGAATAATGTCAAAGATGCCACTGAAAAGGGTTATTATTCTAGAACATGAGGAGAGAAAATACGAAAAATAAAATTGACCTGGATGTAGCTGTCATAGTGCCGCTGCTAAAAAAAACTGGAAAATGGCCATGTTTTCCACCATATAGCTCCGCCTTTCATATGACTGCCGCAGTGGGAGGCAAAATGTAGGTTAGAGAGCAACTTGTTGGGTGGCCTGACTGCCATGGCTCTACTCAAAGAGTGACGAACTGGACCAATAAGCTCCCCACTCATGACATCTGACTTGGGAAACAGAATGAGGTGGGTAATAGCAGGAACTGACATGAAAGAATGTATAAAGGGCTAGTATTGTAGAATACAGGTGAAGAGCAAAGCAGGTTAGGAGAAGCCAAGCTTTGAAGAAGACGTGACAATAAGTAGAAGCTATAGGGGATAAATGTAAAGAAGAAGATAAATCGAGTCTATAGTGGGAGGAATACCAAGAAACATGTTCAGAGAGCAGAGGCGGGAAGAGCGTGAGCTGTGTTTCTAGTGGAGTGCTTGTGAGCAGATTCAGCTCTTGTGCATGAGGGTCCTTTGGTCTTGCCCCAGTTCCAGTTGCAGCCCTGCTCATTGCTGTGAGATCCTAGATTCTGTCCTAAGCTTTCCATAAGTAGTCATTATTTGTGGAAAGTTGAATGATGACGTGTCCCCTTCTGACCATAGCAACTAAGTAATATTATTGCATCCTGTTTTTAGACTCTTTTAAAGTAAACTCTGGTGCATGCCTATAATTACAGAACTCTGAGAGGCTGAGGCAGGAGGATAAAAAGTTTGAGCCCAGCTTGGGCAAATGACTCAATAAGACTCTTTTCAAAACAAAAAATATAGGGTTGGGGGATGAACCTCAGTGCAGAGGACCTGGGTTCAATTCCCAGTACCAAAAAATATATGACACACATAATACACAATTTGCCACTTTAGCCATTGACGTGTATAGTTCAGTGAGGTTAAGTACATCCACATGAATTGATCATCATATAATCCAGAGCTAGTGTCAAAAGCCGAAACTATAGACTGACTTCCTACAGCACAGCTTAGAGCAGAAGCTATTTGCTATCTGTTCCTTCCAGACAAGGTTATGAAAGGCGCACCTAACACATAGCCATGTTTGGTTTTCTTTACCAGCTGGGTGGGAGAAAGCAGGAAGACTAACCATATTAACTGCCTGCTGCCTAGCTGATCGGTCAGGAACAGACAGTGGGGAGAATCAGCATCTTGCTGTAGGGTTTGGGGTAATTCCATGCTTTTATTGACCAGTTCCCTTTTTTAGATCTTGCCAAGTAAGAAGAGTGGGTATTACCTGAGGCAGATTGACTTCCCTCTGTTTAATTGATTTCCCTCTGCTGCTGTCCCTTGCCTTTCACAAGTGCTTATCTGAAGTCCACTGCTTAATAAACACCCACTTTATGGACCTCAGTTTATGCTTTGACAGCACTCAGTTTATCCTTAAGAACTAAGGTTCTTATTCTCAAATCCTTGCTCTGTTGACCTGCCTTATGCCACGGGGAAGGCCAGGGGCCCTGACTTTATGCTCACTTTTCTCTCAGTATGGGTGCTATTGCTGTTTTGGTTAGGGCCATTGTATGTGTCCAGGATATTCAGCAACACCGGCTAAATGCTAGTAGTGTTCCATGCACCTAATAGCTTGTAGTGTCACCCTCAGTTAAAAATACTGTGTTAGCTTCTGTCCTTGGGGACAGAGGGTATTGTGCTAAATCCAGCACAATTGTTGGATTGTGACACAGTTGACACAGTCGATGATGCTTATCAACTTCCTTGGGCTTTGCTTTGTCCTGTTCTGTCCATTAAAATGGGTGAATGTCCATTTGTTCAGATCTGTCAGAAGATCAGGGGAGATAGAGGCAAGGAAAAGAGGGCATGAGCTAGCAATAGGTCCATTCAGTAACATCATAAAATGCGCTGCTCTTAATAAGAATAGTGCACACTTACAGTTTGCCATGCTTCCATACCTGAGCTCACTTAATTTTCACAACAAATTTATGAAATAAGGTACTATCATTTTTACACTTTATTGGTAGGGAAAATGAGGCACAACACAATTAAGTGATTTGCCTAAGGTCACTTAGCTGGTAAATGACATAACTGACTTCCACTGTAGGAAGCTAATCCCAGTTACTTCTCACCTCACATTGTTTCTTATCAATGTTAAGTTGAACCTTAACTACGTCAATAGCATCACAAAAGACCATGAAGGCTACATTATGATAGATTGGTTGCTGAAAACCAAAAGGAAATTTGTTAAATTTCATTTTGCAGCAGTGTGAGGAAGAAGCAAGAAACTCCTGGACCTACTAAAGCTGCATGCTGCTGCATCCCCACATCCATGCTCATGCCATGCTACCGCTGTCACCATACCCAAGAGAAAGGCTGAAGACTGAGATGCTAAAGGAGACACAGCCAAGTTGAGGACAAACTACAAGGAATTTCCACAAGGTTGTCTGCTAAACCTGATCCTCCAAAGCACAGTGTGAGCTGAAATAGGCCCCTGCAAAGAAGAGAGAAAAGGTAAAAGGATGAAAGGGAAAAGGTGATGCCAGCAAGGATGTGAATAACCCTGCAGAAAATGGAGACGCCCAAACACAGCAGGCACGGAAACCTAAAGGTGCTGGTGATGCCAAGTGAAGTGTGTGCTTTTTTGATAATTGGATACTTCTGGTTCTACAGTTTGAAATACTATTTTTCATCAAGTTTTATAAAAACAGAATTTTGTTTTACATTATTTTAAAGCTCTGCTGTTCCAGGCAGAACACTTCCTTTTTTTTTTGTAGGGAGCATATATCACCAACATAATGCCTCCAAAGCTGGGTCAACAGGAGGAAAATATCCTTCCTGCTAGTTTTGAGAGACTTTGTCTTGGCTCCCAGGAAGAGGGATTTCCTGATGTTGACACATGTGGCCACCTTGGCACAAATGCCTTGTGGTGTGTGAAAACAAATTCATTTTTATGCCCTCCTCTCCTTCTTTGCCATCAACATAGACTTGACTGCCTTAAGCCAAGAGACCTATTGGGATCAGACCCCCCAAAATTGGTGTTACCAGTATGCCAGGCAACCTAGACTCACCAGTGATGTTGAAATGGTGTCCCACAAGAGCAATGGTTTCTTTTTTGTGGATCTTCAGATTGATAATTCTGTCATTTTCATTTCATTTCCTGAAAGTCAGTTAAATAGTTAAACAGTTAAAAGTTATTGAACAATGTGCTAAATGTGAGGGGTCAACTTTCCCTCTAAACTCTAAACTTTCCCATTAAGAGCACCAAAATAAAGAATTTATTGTATTTAATAGTGACTTCCAGAACTTTGGTAGTCCATTCAAGAAGGGAGCTGAAAGGTTGTTACCTGCATACTCCCAAAGTCTTTCCTGGAAGCTATCATTATCCTGATTCCCAAACCAGAGAAGGATCCAACCAAAAAAGAGAACTATAGACTAATCTTTGTAATAAACATGGATGAAAAAAATCTCACCAATATACTGCCAAACAGAATGCACCTAAGTATCAAAAAGATTATACATCATGACCGAAGCTTCATCTCAGGAATGCAAGGATGGTTCAACTTACACAAATCAATAAATGTAATATATCACATAGACTGAAGCAAAGATGATAATCACAGGATTATCTCAATAGATGCAGAAAAAGCCTTTGACAAAATCTAACATCTTTTCATGATGAAAACACTGAAGAAAATAGGTATAGAAGGGCCTTATCTCAATCTGATAAAAACCATTTATGACAAACCTACTGCCAACATCATATTAAAGGCTTTCTCTCTAAAATTGGAATAAGACCAGGATGTCCACCATCACCACACCTGTTCAACATAGCACTTGAAACTTTAGTAAGAACAATTAGACAAGGAAAAAAAATAAAAGGGATGTACATATAGGAAAGGAAGTAGTCAAATTATTTGTAGATTATGTGATCCTCTACATAGATGACCCAAAAAATCCAGCAAAAGATTCTTAGAATTAATGAGAAAATTCAGTAATGTATCAGGATTCAAAATGGACACACAAAAGTCCGTATCATTTCTTTTTTTAAAATTTATTTTAAAAATGAAAGAAGGAAAACATATTAACAGACAGACATCCATTTATAAAATAGCATAAAAACAATACAAGCAATACAGAGTTACAAACAAAGTATAGGAAATTATCAATGGTTGTTATATATTGATATCTTCAAAGTGGTTTCTCAGGAGAAAAAACAGAGACATGCAAGACCGATCAAATAATTAATCATTAACTGTTCCTTTCAGTAAAGTGACAAAAGTCAGTAGTTCAACTATGTTAGCTATCCTGTATATACATACATACATAATAATATCATTTCTGCACACTAATAATGAACCCACTGAGAAAGAAATTGGGAAAAAATTATTCAAAATAACACTAAGAAAAATTTTTACTTAGACATTAATCTAAAGAACTGAAAGATATCTACAAGAATTATAGTTCTCTAAAAAATGAAATTGAGGAGGACATTAGAAAATGGAAAGGTGGCCCCTTATGCTTAAATAGGCAGAACCAATATAGCAAAATAGCCATTGTTCCAAAATTGAAATACAGTCTTGTTGCAATCCCAATCAAAATGCTAATAACATTTTTCACATACCTGGAGAAAACAATCCTAAAATTTACATGGAATCAGAAGAGATCCAGAATAGCGAAAACAATCCTAGGTAATAAGAACAAAATGGTAGTCACCACCCCAGACTTAAAATCGTATTACAAAGCTACAGTGATAAAAACAGCATGGTACTGACACAAGATCAGACCCGAGGATCCGTGGAACAGAATAAAAGATGCAGAAACAATGCCAAGCACATTCAACTATTTGATATTTGATAAATGGGCCAAAAACGTACACTGGAGGAAAGATAGCCTCTTTAATAAATGGTGTTGGGAAAACTGGATACCCATGTGCAGAAGATTGTATATAGACCCATATGGCTCACTATGAACTAAATTAAAGTCAAAATGGATCAAAGAACCAAATGTTAAAACAAACACCCTGTTGGAAGACTAAATTAGAGAAATTTTTGAAGTCATAGGTATAGGGCAGGGTTTTCTGACTTTCTGGTTGTATGGGAAATAGTGTGGAGAATTAACAAATGGGATCATATCAACATAAGAAGTTTCTGAACTGCACAAGAAACAGTCAAAGGAGGGAAAAAACAAATCAGATGAGAGAAAAGGTAATTCTCAGACAGAGGACTAATATGTAGAATACATTAGGGATGGGAAAAACTACACCCCCCATATAATAGGCCTAATCAAAATGGGTAAGTGAAATGAATAGACACTTTAAAGAAGAAGTACAAGTGGCCAATACATGAAAAAACACAACATCAGAAGGGAGATAGATCTTCCTCCAAAGGGAAGGGGATCAAGAGATGGATGGAGGGGGAGGAAGAGCATGGAGAGGGGATGAAAAAGGAATTAAGACGTGTTATGTGCACGTACCAGCTCCACACAAGGAGTGTAAGCATTATTTGCTGCTAACATATACATAAAAGTTTAAAAACAAAATAAAAATAATATTAGGAAAAGGAAATTTAATTTTCCATAAAAATCATATTAAGATCTCACTGTGTATCTAAATCTTCAGCAATTAAGACCTTTGCATTAGTGAATTTTCTGTGTGAGATCTTAATCCTTGCTGTCCCCATGGCCAGGTGGTCAGCAGCCTCTCCTGTGTGTCCTGTGGGATGTGTAAATACTGTTTCAAGTTTCCTGTTCTTTCCTCTTAGTTACCTACCTACTAATACTAAATATACTGTGTAATATTGTGGCTTAAAGAGCCTTTAAATATTTCAAAAATTATCTTAGTTTAGATTGTTTGAGATTCAATTGTCTAATATCAAATCTCATTCAGGCTGGGAAGTAGGTGAGAGTCAGTATCTGGGAGACACAGAGGAGCAGGGAACCAGTAGAATCGGGGCTTACATCAGAGGAACCCCATTCTGTGAGGTTGAAAAGTACTGTACACTGAAATCAGAAGCAATCCTAAATATGGTGCTAGTAGAAAAGGTGAGCTTGGAGGAAGCGACTCACAGTGCACGTAGACAGGATTTTGTTGAAAGTCAAGAAATGATGTAAGTTTCATGGTATTGTTCTGTGAGGTTGAAAAGTACTGTACACTGAAATCAGAAGCAATCCTAAATATGGTGCTAGTAGAAAAGGTGAGCTTGGAGGAAGCGACTCACAGTGCACGTAGACAGGATTTTGTTGAAAGTCAAGAAATGATGTAAGTTTCATGGTATTGAGGGGTGTAGAGGAAAGTGATTCATCAATCCAAGACCTACACATAAGCTCTTTTCATAAAGGGTTTCCTGTAGCTATGAATGTCTGGAGCACTTCTCCTAGAAGCTTGTGATAGGTACAGTATTCTGATTAGCTTAAACAGTGCTTTGCAAACTTTGGTGCATGTTAGAATTGCCCGAGGAGATTCTAAAATGATACTCAGGTTGCACCTTATATTGATTAAATCAGGATCTCTGGGGTTGAGACAAAGGCATCAATATTTAAAATTTTTCTCCAGTACTTCTAATTTTGGGAACTTGTGGCTTAGAGCAGTGGTTCTCAGAAGTGCGAACCACTCACTTTGCATTGGAATCACCTGGTGGGCTTGTTCAACCATGCATTGCCGGGCTCTACCCAGTTTCTGATTCAGTAAGTGGAGGTGTGGGGTGGGGTGGGCTGAAAACTTGAATTTCTAGCAATTTTCCAGCCCATGCTTGCATGACTCATCCAGGAAACCAAACTTTGGGAACCACTGATATGCAGAATTATTTGCATGCTTATTAATGCCATTTGAAGTCACGAAAGTCATAAATTTTTGCCAGGCAGCCTTAGTACATGTAACATCCTTGGAAAGGGATCTAACCACAGTTGTGAACTCATTGCACACACTGATTCTCTGGCAGGGCTACATTCAGGTCCATCTGTTAGGCTGGCAGCATGCCCAAAGAGGATGTAGTCTGCCAATTTCATCAGGGCATAGGTGCTAACCAAACACGGTTTTAGAAGGGTGGCTTTCATCACACAGCAAGCACCATTTCTGGGGCCAGGCAAGCCTGCTGTTTGCAAATAGCACTAGTCTGGGACCACATGCTTTCTTACATCTGTAGATGCTTGAGGACATGATTAAAAAATAAATAATCAACAAATGGTTGATTATATTTCTCCCTCAATCTGTTTTAGCGTTGTAATTTGGCATGTAGAGAAGCACTCTCGCGTGCATGAGCCGGAAGCCATTCTGAAGAACTGTATACATGGCAAGGTTTGGAAGCTTCAAGATTTGGGTCAGCTGCATTTGTTCCTTTGAAGATATTGTTAGACTTTTTTCCCCCTTTCTTTTCCCTTACTTAGGCTTTCTCTCTGCTTCTTACCTAGGTTTTTCCCTTTATCACCAGTATTCTGAAGTCTTCTCTCATTTGTCTTTAAAACATTGGTTATATTATTTTTCAGGCCAGTTTTAGGTTCATAGCAAAATCCAGGAGAAGGTACAGAAATTTTCCACATATCTCCTATCCCAGACAGGCATAGCCTTCTCTCCTACCATCAGACCCCATCACACTGGCATTCATGCTACAACGGATGGGTCTTCACTGACACATTATTATCACCCAAAGCCTATTGTTTATATTAGGGTTTACGCTGGCATTATCTCTTGTATGAGTTTGGACAAATGTATAATAACATATTTACTATGATGGTGTCATACACAGTGGTTTCACTACCCTTAAAAACCCTTTGTGATTTGCCTATGCATCTCTCCTTCCTCTCCACATTCTTTACAACCACTGATCTTTTTTCTGCCTTTTCCATGACATCATATAGTTGAAAACATGTAGCAGGCTTTTCAGATGGCTTTCACTTAGTAATAATGCATTTAAGATTCCTCTATGTATTTTCATGGCTTGGAAGCTCATTTCTTTTTAGCACTGAGTAATATTCCATTGTTTGGACCTGCTTGGTTGGACCATAATTTACACATCTATTTATCTACTGAAGGATATGTTGCTTGTTTCCAATTTTAGCAATAAAAATGTTATAAACACTCATGCAGGCATTTTGGAGGACATACATTTTCAGTTGCTTTGGGTAGATACCAAGGAGCATGATTGCTGGATTGTATAGTTTTGTAAGTTTCCTTAAGCTGTCTTCCAAAGTGGTTGCGCCATTTTGCATTCCTGTCACCCATAAATGTGAGATCCTGTTGCTTCATAATCTCACCAGCATTTTCTTTTGTGTTCTGCATTTCCAATAGGTGTACAGTGGTTATTTCATTTTTGTCCTACTTTACATTTTTTCTGATGCTATGTGGAGCATCTTTTCATTGGTTATTCAGAAAATGGAATATTGTTCAGCATATTCACATTCATTGTCATTGACTGGTATCTTTTAAGCCTCTTATGTGATGGGCTGGAACCTGAAAGTCTGATTTGACTTTTGAAATGCAAAAGGTCCTAAAGATTACACTGAAAGACAAACTTAGAATTGACAAACTCAGCAAAATAGTAGGATATAAAAATCAACATTAAAAAGTCATAGCTATTCTATAAGAGACTAGCTGAGAAATAGGGAAAACAATTCCATTCACAATAGCTTAAAAAAATTTAGGGATCAGGCCAGGTGGAGTGGCACATGTCTGTAATCCCAGCACTCAAGAGACAGAGGCAGGAGGATTGTTGGGACTTTGAGACCAGCTTGGGCTACAAAGTGAGCTCCACGCCAGCCTGAACTGCATAGCGAGACCTTGTCTCAAAAAGAAAACAAAAAACACAAAGGAAGAAATAGATAAATTGGACTTCATCCAGGTGAAAACTTTTGTGTTTCAAAGGGCACTGTCAGAAAGTTAAAATATCAGCCAACAAAATTGAGGAACATATTTGAAAATCACCTATCAAATAAGTCTAGAATATAAAAAAAATTTTTTTTGTAATTTAAGAGTAAAAAGACATCTAGTTCAATAGAAAAAAAGGACAGATGATTTGAATAGACATTTCTGCAGAGAAGATATACATGTAACCAATAAGCCCATGAAAAGATGTTCACATCATTGGCTGTTAGGAAAAGGCAAATCAGAGCCACAGTGAAATAGGATTTCTCGCTATGGGTTGGACTGTGTACCTCAAATAGATAGTTATGTTCTAACCTCTGTGACTGCGAATAGGACTTTTTTGGACACAGAGCCTTTGATGATGTACTCAAGTCAAGATGAGATCACAGTGGGTTAGTATGGGCTCTAATCCAGCGTGCTTAGAGAAGCAACACGGAGACATAGGGGAGAATACCATGTGGTTACCAAGTCTGAGATTGGAGTAAAGCTTTCGGAAGCCAAAGGAGGTGAGGATTATTGATGGCACAAGGAACTAGGAGCTTCCCTCTAGAGACCAGAAAACACGGTTCTGCTGACTGATTTCAGGCCCTTAGCTACCAGAACAGTAGAGAGCAGATTTCTGTTGTTTAAAGTCGCATAGTTTGTGGTAATTTGTTACAGTGGCTCTAGAAAATTACTACATCCTTTAATACCTACTATGAAGTATGATCAATGGTGAACATTTAATTAAAAAATTATTACAGTGTAAGACATATTGCCATTAATTGCCTCCAAAGTATTCCCCTTCATTTTGAATGCATGTATCCCATTTTTCTTACTATTTACTGAAGCAGTTCTTGAAGCCCACTTTTGTGAGAGTCTTTACAAGGTATGATAAAAATGTGGTGTTGTTGCTACGTGTCAGCTGAGGAAAGGGAGCTTTTAAAAATATGCAGTGTGTCCTCATCCACCTTATTCCTTGGATCTGATACCACGTGACTTCTGGTTTTTCCTCATTGTCAAGATGACCATGAAAGGTTAATGTTTTAATTGGATCCAGGGCATCAAATAGCACAAGTACAGCTACAAACAAGGACCTTCAGAACTACTCAAGAAAATGCCAAGAGTAATAGGATAAGTTTGCTCATTGGATGGTGGAATATTTTGAGGGGGATTGCTAGCAATGTGTCTTTTACTTTAATAAATTTATAAAAAATTTGAATATTCATGGTAGTTTTCAATTACACCTCCTACAATGCCTATACAATAAACGATAGACAATAATAAATGAACAAATGATGTGATGATATGAATAAATTAGACCCCTTATACATGGCTGCTGGGAATATAAAATGGTGCAAACAGTGCGACAAGTCTTCAAAAACTAAACACAAAATTACCGTATCACCCAGGAATTCTACTTCTAAATATATACCCAAGAGAGGTGAAAATATATATCTACACAAAAACTTGTATATAAATGTTTAAACAGCTTTATTAATAACATCTTTAATGTGAGAACAAGACGAATATCTATTTTGGGTTTGATACTAATCAAAATATGGTGTATCTATACAATGGAATATTACTTGGTAATAAAAAGGAGAGCAGTACTGATCAGCACAGGTAAACCTTAAAAATATTGAATAAAATGTTGAATAAAAGAATATAGTCACAAACTATTATATACTGTATGAGTCTTTTAATATAAAATGTCCAGCATAGCAAATATGTGGCGGGAAGAAAGTAAATTAGAGGTTCGTTAGGGCTAGGGGTGGAGGACGGGAGGTAAATGCTAATGGATGTGAGATCACATGGGGGTAATGAAAATGTTCTAAAAATTAGTGATGATGGCTGTACAACTCTGAATATACTGAGGACTGCTGAAGTGTACACTTTAAATGGGTGAATTATATTCCAATAAAGCTACTAAAAGAATTAAGAGTTCATTTTTTTCAGCGGGTGCTTCTCCTTTTAGCTATGGTGAAGTCACTCTACTATTTTTCACCTGAGATCCTGTATATGCTGAGCCTGCAATATTCTTCTCAAAGTTGTCTACCTGGAAACGTCTCATTTAGTCCTCAAAATGTCCCTTACATGTCCTCCATTCCTTAGAGGCTTCTGTTCTCTGGGGAAAATGCACGCTTTTTTGTACTTCCTTTTTATTTGGGACTTGTGTAAGCAGCTGCACATTTCTCACTATACTTTGTTTTCTTTTTGCTTCAGTTGCCCTGGTAGATTGTGTTCCTCCTTGAGGAATAGTACCATATCTTTTACCTGTAAGTCTGTTGCCACTGCCCAGCACATTGCAAGCACTTGCTAAGTGAATTGAACAATTTGAAGCATATGGAATAAAGCTCATGAGTAAACAACAAAGAAAGGATTAGGTAAGGCTGTGGTCATGAACAGCATTTCCGAATTAGACTGCTACATGGCATCTAGGGTTATAAAAGTTCTTAAATCTATTTTTCTGTTCCTCTAGCTATAGTTTCAAAACCCAACTAGTTGTGCCTTTCATCCCTTCTTCCCTCCTACTTTGCATCCCTCGTCTCTTCCCCTTCTTCCTATGTCAACATATAGGTATTTGTTTCTATTTCAAAATTTTAACTTTCAATTCTGGAATAATTTTAGGTTCATAAAAATGACAAAGATCAAATAATTCTTGTGTATTTCTCACTTAGCTCTCCAAAAATTAACATCTTACATCTGACAGTGACCAAAACCAAGAAATTAATGTTCACACAATACTAGTAACTAATCTACTGAGCTTACTAAAATTTGCCACTTGTCCTGTTAATGTTCTTTTGGACCAGGAATCCTATCCTGGGTCAGAATCATGCCTTCTTGAAAACTCCTACAATCTGAATCAGTTTCTCATTCTTTCATGACCTTGACACATTTATGGAATGAAGAACAATTGTTTTAAAGAATGTTCTTTGATTTAACAAATGCATTTCAGTTACTTTTTGTAGCTACTGCACCAGGCTCTGGAGTCCTTTAGTCTAGGTTCAGACTGCTCCCAAGAAGTTTCATTTTATCTAGATGCATAGATGAACAGGTAATGATAGTGCAGTGTAATAGATGCTTTCAGGTAAACACTGCTTATGGAGAGGACATCTGAAGAGCTAACTGGCTATGACATATGGGGCCAGAGAAGACTTGGGAGGGATGACATCTGAATCAAGAGAGGAAGCACAAGCAGCAGTTAGCCCGACACAAGGTGGGAGTCTAGAGAGAAGAGTGTTTCAGGCAAAATTTAATCCATCTGGACTGGTAGAATTCGGCAGTTCATTTTAAGGAATAACCTTAAATACTCCTCGTAAAAATCTTTATAATCAGGACCACATTTGAACATGTTGAAGAAATCTGCTTTGACCTTTTCTGTCTTGTCAGAATTCATTTTAAAACCCTTGACATTATGACATTCATCCTTGTACTTTGGCAATTTCAGAAGTTGCGTTGATAAAATTGACTTTAAGAAGCGCAATAAATGTGAAGCTAAAGAAGGAAAAAGGATTTTTTTTTTACTGAGGTGAATTAATACAAGTAAATTTTGAAGCACATGAGCCTCTGGGAAGAATGATTAAAGGTGCTATAAATGGAAATTAATTCATCAGAGGGACTCTGGCCTCGGTCAGTGCCAAGCAGCAATCACATAAATGTCATCATAAAGTTAGACAAAATTATGTAATTATGTAATCTTTTTGTATCTTGTAATATCAAACAAGGATCATCCCCAGTTGGATATGAGAGTTATAACAGGATTGTTTAAGCAAGGGCTGGCCAGACTCTTAAGGCTGGGGGGGTCCACACATTGATCTATGAACTACAAGTTGCCTTTGCTTCAGTTCAAATGTTTCCAGTTGGGGAAATTTGAATAAGATTCTTAGCTGTGACACAGAAACAAATAATTTAAGGATGGGGCTATTGGTAAACTCTAACCATTTCTCCTCTTTTTTGTTTTCTCCCTCCTGGTAATACCCTTTTCCTATCTCTCTCTACTTGTCAAAACTTGGCCAATATCTTCGGTCACTGTACTCAGCTGAAGAGTAGGAACAGTACTTCAGCAAGGCCAGTCGGAGACTTTTTTGGGGTTGTTTCAAATTGGATCTAAATAGAGAAGCCCCGTTTCTGTAGTTGTGGAGTTTAGTGGGAGGAAGCCAGAAACCCCAAGATCCTGTATCTCCATTGCATTGACACAGAGAGCTGCAGCTTGGACAAACAGAAGAGAGGCTAAGGAAGAATTCTGATGACAGTGGCCTCAACAATCCTTGGTTTTCCTTCCTCCCTCCCTTCCTTCTTCCTTCTCTTCCTCTCTCTCCTTCTCCTCTTTGTCTCTCTGTCTCTGTCTCTCTGTCTCTCTATCTCTTTCTGTCTTTGTCTCAGTTTCTGTCTCTGTCTCTGTCTCAGTCTGTCTCTAGCTTCCACAAGCTTTTTTTGGACATACTTCATGTCCAAAGGCACTTATTCAAAGGGCACAATTCAACGATTTTTAATGTATTTACAATGCCAAGCAACCCTCCCTGCAGTCAATTTTAGAATATTTTCATCCCCAAAAGAAATTATTTTCAATTAGTAGCCCCCTTTCTCCCTAACTTTCCTAGCCTTAGTTTTATTTTCTGCCTCTGTATAAATTATCCTATTCTTGACAATACATATACGTGGAATCATATGCTCTGTGGTCTTTTGTGATTGGCTTCATTCACTTAGCATAGTGCTTTCAGGATTCATTAATTTTGCAGCATATATCAGTACTATATTCATTTTATGGCTTAATATTTTATAGTATGAAGGACAGCTGGATTGAATACCACTTTTCAGCTATTCTGAATCTGCTTTTCTGAACATTTGTGTACAAGTTTTTACACATACATATGCTTTTACTTATCCTGGAGATGTGGCCCACAGTGGAACTGCAGGGTCATTTAGCAAGCCAATGTTTACTTTTTGAGGAACGTTTTGCCAAACTGTTTTCCAAAGTGGCCACACCATTTTACATTTCTACCAGTAACATATGTTTCTCCACAAACACTTGTTATTGTCTATCTTTTTGATTAGAGCCAACTAGTGAATGTGAAGCTCCCTGGTTTTGATTTGCATTTCCCTAATGGCTAATAATGTTTAATATCTTTTTAGTTGCTTGTTATTTGTATGTCTTCTTTGGAAATGTGTCTATTCAGATCATTTACCCATTTTAAAATTGATTTTTCTTTTAAAATTAATATGTTTTATGCTAAGAATATTTTTAGAGTTTTAGAAATAGTGAGCTGGTTTTTAAATATCATTTTATTAGGGTGTAAGAATTCTTTATAGATTCTACATACAAGTCACTTATCAGATATATGATTTAAAATATTTTCTCTCATTTTGTGAATTGTATTTTTCACTTTCTTAATATTCTCTCTTGAGCACTACATTTTAAATTCTGACATTCCACTTACGTAGTTTTAATTGTTGCTTATGTTTTTGTGTAGCCTCAGAGCTCAAAAATTTAACTCTTTATTTTTTTCCTGGGAGTCTTACAGTTTTAGCTGTTACATTTAGCTCTGTGATTCATTTAGAATTAATTTTTTGTGTACAGTATAAGAAAGGGATGATCCTTTGGCATGTAGTTATCCAATTGTCCCAGCAATATTTATTGAAAAGATTATTGTTATTATCTTGGCATGCCTATCAAAAATTGAAAAATTGGGGTCGGAGAGAATAGTAGTTCAGTGGTAGAGCAGTTGTCTAGTATGTACAAGGTCCTGGGTATAATCCCCAGCACCACACACATACACACACACACATCCATTGATGTGTGTTGATTTCTGGACTTTCAATTTTATTCTGTTTGGTTTATATGTATTTCTTTTTGTGCACTGTTTTCCCTTTCTATTGATTTATAATTTATGCCGTCTATCTTTATTGATTGTCATAAAAACTCTGTTATACACTGCACTTCTTATCTCAATCTTTCTTTAAATAATATGAGCCCAGAGAACTGTAAGGCTTGGGTCGTACTCTCTCCCCTCAGACTTAAAAATGGTTGTTGAATAACTTATTTTCAATCCTTTTCTTTTTCAATCCTTACAAATTAGACACTATTATTTTTGTGGCTCTTTAAACAGATAGTAATTGCAGACATCATTATGATTTTATTTCCTCCATATTCCTTCTTTATCTCAGATAATCATTTCAGAGTCATTTTCACTATTCCTGAAGTATCTCCTTCCATTATTTCACTCTCTCTCTCTTTTTTTTTTTTTTTTTTTTTTTTTTTGTCTTCATAAGACAGGATCTCGCTACGCAGTTCAGGCCGGGCTTGAGGTCACTTTGTAGCCCAGGCTGGTCTCAAAATTGCAATGGTTCTCCTGTGTCAGCCTCCCAAGGACTGGGATTATAGGCGTGGGCCACCATGCCTGGCACACTCTCCTTCTGGAAAGATATTTTGTAGGGTACACCATTTTAAATTGAGATTTTTTTTTCTCTTAGTATTTGGAGGAAATATATTGCTTAGTGTTCATAATTAATATAGAGAAATCTATCAATTTGACATTCACTTGTAAGCATTGACATTCACTTCTTCCTCTTCCTTTTTTTTTTTTTTTTTTTTTTTACTGATTTTAAGATTCCTCTTTTGGCTGTTTTGAATTTTCGCATGATGTGTTCATGCACAAATTCCTTTTTACTTGTGCTTTAATTGCAGAAAACCTCCAGCCACCATTTCTCCAGAAATTCCTCTCTGATTTTCTTTAATCTTTTTGTCTGGGGCTCCAATTAAGCACTGAGACATGGCAGTAAAAAATAGTTTAGGTAAGACTTAAATATCAAAGGCCATTTAAAAAATTTAGATGAATACTTAAAGAATTTTTGTTTTTATTAGTCCGTGTTTGCAGTGCACAAAGATTCCATTCATTGTGGGGTTTGGTACATGTCCATAAGGCATTTCTGTTTTTTTTCATGTTTTTTCATCTCTCTCCCTTCTCTCCTGCCTCATCTCTTGGTCACACCTTCCCTTTTGCAAATGATCTAGCTTCTCATTTCTTGTTATCTATCCTTTATTATGCTCTTTAATACAGCTAAAATTTGGGTTTCTTATATAAAAATCATGTGACATTTGAGCTTGTGCGCCTGATTTATTCCACTTAACATTATGGTGCATCCATCTTCCTGCAACTGACTCAAGTTTATCTTTCTCTGCAGTGGAGTAGTCCTCCACTGTGTATAAATATCACATGTAGAAGAATTTTTTTTTTTTACTTCAGAATTTATTTTTTGGTACAGTGGATCGAACCCAGAGCCTTGACATGGAGTTAAATTCCAAACGCTTTTATAATTTGAGACAAAGTCGCAGCAAGTTGCCTAGGTGGGATTTGAACTTGTGATTCTCTTGCCTCAGTCTTCCAAGTGCTGAGATTACAGTGGTACACTGTTGTGCACTGCCTAAGTTTCCTTGAACGAGACGTAATAAAGCTCACACTTAAAGGAAAATATTAATATATCTGATTACATTAAAGTCAAGAAAATATCTAAAAAAGAGAACACATTTAAAAATATAAAAAGCGTTTGTTTGGTGTCACACATTTGTGAAGTTAAATGTACAAATGATATTTCAAACCTTTAATTATTCTTCTGAATATTTGAATTATCCTACCTTTGGTCTGTGGAAAGCTCTTCAAACTGGTCCTGTGCGTTATTGATCAAAATGAACCATTTTTGTAGCTTCCTCACATTCACATGTGAATTATAGACTCAACACTTCTTCTCATCAGGAGACAGTCATTTACTCAAGTATCCTTAGTTTTTTTTAGTGGGAAATAGTATTTGGAGCCTACAATCAGTTCCCTTTTGTAGTTCTGTAGGGAACCAACTTATGATACTGACAAGTGTTAAAGAGAAGATAGCATTTATCTTTCATACACATATGAAAATATCTTGGGGTACCAGTTGTTCACAAGAGGAAGGTATTTTTAGAAAGATTTTTAAAATAGAAGCATTCTGGCTAACAAAAAAGATGGGCTGATAGCATTAGAATACCACCATTTTGCAACCCTAAAGAAAAAAAAAGAACTAATGGACAAAGTGTTGACCATCAGTAATTGGTAACATTTCAAAGAGAGAGGACTCCTGATGGAAGTACATTACACTGCAGCATAACGAAGTGACTGTGCTGAGATAGTTGATATTGAATCTATTCAAGTGTTTCAATTTAACTACCAGTGTATGTAAAATACAGGCAGTAGAGGAACAGGCTGCCCTATGCCACATAGACTCAAATGACAAAATTCCACCCTAGGAACTCGGTAAGAAAAAAACTTGGCTTCATCAACAATAAGAAAAACATTTTCAAAAAATGAAAGGGAAGGAGGAAGAGGAGGGAGAGATCCAACAAATTAATATGTATTTAAGAGATGTCAGCTAATTGGTTAATTGTAGTGGTTAGTGGATATCGATGGTAGTTGGTTGTGTAATTTTAAAAAATTTATTTATTTTTGTTATTATTATTGGGTTTTTTTAAATGTATGTGGTGCTGGGGACTGAACTCAGGGCCTTGTGCATGCAAGGCAAGAGTCCTACCACTGAGCCACATCCCCAGCCCTGATTGTGTAATATTGATTCAAATAAACAACTACAAGAATATTCACAGAGTGATTTGTGAAATCGGAACAATGATTGGATAAGTTGATATACCAAGGCATTTAAAAACATTATTGGATTGATAATAGTATTTTAGTTTATCATGGTATAATGATTTTATAAGATCTTATCCTTCGAGATTTATACTGAAACATCTACTTAGGAAGTGACTTGATAGCTGAGAATTTCCCTGAGTAACCTAATGTGGAGGATGTAGGAGGGTGAAGTAAAGGAAACAAGGTTAAACATGAGCTGCATGATGAGTACATTGGGATGCAGAATATTATTTTCTCTATTTTATACATGCTTAAAGATTTCCATGAGATTTCTAAAAAGTGAAAATACAATCACCTGGGAAGAGGTATATCTAGTGCTTAAAATAAAAAAGATTAATATCAAACATATAAAGAAAGTCTCCATATAAATAAGAAAAAGGCAAAAAGCCCAATTTAAAAATTGGGCAAAGTACATGAATAGACAATTGATAGAAGTTTTTCACAATTTTAAAATTATATTAAGTGATACTCAGCTTTCTGTTAATAAGAGTTAAAACCACTCTGAAATATATTTGTACAACTATTAGTTTGGTCAGTACTAAAATGCTAGATGACGTCACATATTGGAGACCTTATGGAGAACTGAGATTGTTCTCACTGGGGTGGGAATTTAAATTTCATGTCTACTTTGGAGACAAACTAGGAGCTAGTTAGTAAGTCTGAAAATTCGCTCTCAGTAATGAAAATTTACAAGATGCTTGCTTGCCTTCCTAGACTTCCCTAAATATGGGATGCGGTGTTTGATCCAGTCTGCCAAACACAAAGGCAGAATTAAAAAGTGAGAACCAAGCAGATCCCTTGTAGTGAAGGTAGAGTTTCTGGAGGCAGCAATAACCCAGAAACAGCGGAAGTGACCAGTTTGTGCCATTTTAGAAATAAAGTGGTAGAAACTGTGCTTAAGCGGTATAGCATTAGCATCATTAGCTCAATTCTCTGGTGTGAGGCTAGGTGGTTTCCCTTCAAGTTTGATTCTCAAGCCCCTCTTGAGATTGTGTAAGCTGTCTACATGAGTGACTTTCCTGTTCCGAGAAAAAATATTCAACATCTGCAATTTAAAGGAGAAGAGATTTATTTTGGCTTACAATTTCAGTGGATTCTGTCCATGGTTGGTTCGCTCCAAGGCAGAAATGGCCTGGCAGACGGGCATGATGGAGGAAGGCTGTTCACCTCACGGTGGCCAGCCGCAGCAAAGAGAAGGGAGGAGCTGCGGACAAGGACACTCCCTTCCAAGTCACACCCTCAAGTGACCTGCCCCTTTCAACCAGCCCCTACCTCCAAAGCCGAGATTTCTGGAGACAATTTAGATCATCCAACATCCTCTAATCATTATTTTATTATTTAAATGATTCATAATGGCTTTCTGTTGCTTATAACTAAGAAACTTGCTAGTGTGGAAGGCAATCTGGAATGCCCATAAAAATGGAAGATACACACACATGTACTTGATTCCAGGGCAGTGCAGATTCTTCAGGGCAGCGTTGTTTGATAGAAATTTCAACGAAGATGGTAATACCATCTATTGTTCTAGCCACTAACAGCCTGTGGCTGCTAGGTACTTGAAATGTGACCAGAATAATTGAGGAGTTAAAATTTTACTTAAATCAGTTAAACTAATTAGTTGAGCTGACAGTGAATTTAAGTAGCCACATATAGCTATTGGCTATTTTATTGAACAACAGAACTCTGGCAAACTTCTTGCCCATGAGCACAAAATGCTCATTGCAGCAGTATTTATAATAATAAAAATCAGAAAAAGTAATATTCACAAAAATTTTACAAAGTAAAGTAAAGGAGGAAATTGATTTTGGATTAGCAACATAATATGTCTAAAGAATACAACTTGGAGAGAACATATAAGCTCCTTTATAGAGAAAAAATTTTGGTTGGGTAAAAAGGGAAGATCTATTACTATGTGGTATAATATCACCTTATATAAAGTTGAAGGAAACACATAGTTATTCTTTATATTATTTATTGATTTAAAAAGTGTCAAATTTTAAGCATCATAAAAATGAAGGTTTCATATTAAGTTCAGGAGAGTATTTCCTTTGTGAAGACAGGAGAGAGGATTGGATGTCTTCAACTGTATAAATTCTAAGACTTGGTAAAGATGAAATTAGTGAATACTAATTTGTTTTATTAGAATTAGAATTAAAATATATTTTATGTGAAATATATATATTCTCTTGTGCATTGATTAGCAGACTAACCTGCTTCTTCAGCCTCTTTTTATTCCAGTGATCGTAACAATTATTTGTGTGTTCATATCTACTTTTCCCTTCTTTCACAATAGTGGAGATTGGTTTGGGGTAAGGTGCTTTGTTCAGGACTCATGGTCTGGATGTGTGGTTAATGTCTTACTATTGCATGACAGGGAGAAGCAATATAACTTTCACAAATTCCTGCCCCTGGCTCTGTGCTCCTGATGGCTAGAATGGCAAAAACCAAAGCAACCTTGGACGCCGTATGTAGAAAGGGAAATTCTGTTGTGAACTTCAATTTCTGAGTGGCTGTGTGGACCAGAGTCTGCCCAGTCACCCACAGCTGTTAACCTGAGAGAGAAATGAATGACCTCATATCTGCAGCTTCACTATTTGTGTCTCATTGTGGCAGAGCCTTTGGGTAGGGTGTCACCTTCCCCTCCCCTTTTTTTACTTCCAGTCATTAAAAATAGCTTTCTTATACCTCATTGTTCTTTGTGTCTGTTATTCTCTTTATGAATATAGGAGATTGGTAGGAACTGTGAATAATAGTAGTTTTTAATTGTACTTAGGAGGTATCAAATGTCTGATAAGATTTTTCTTTTTTTTGAGATAGGGTCTTGCTATATGTTTCAGGCTGGCCTTGAACTGACTATTTAGCTCAGGTTGGCCTTGAACTTGTGGCACTCCTCCTGCCTCAGCCTCCTGAGTGCAGGGGTTACAGGCGTGTGCCACCACACCAGGTTATGATAAAGCTTTATAACTCCTGGACATAGAGGGTAGGAGATAATACTAGTAACATTTCCTAGCACTTACAGTTTACAAGGGCTCAGACACTTGGCATATATGAGCCTGCCTCTAGTCCCATGCTCTCATTCACAATTGGAAAAAACATGGTCCAAAGTTATACTTGATTAAGTATGCCAAAGAATTAGTGACAAAATGTCCTGGTTTACTTCCCACCTCATTTCCCACCTTTTCCTATTGTCTCCCTTGCTTAGAAAGCAGTTTAAAGACAATTTTGTGGATGTATGATGTTTGAATTTTACCCATAGTAATTTGTTGAACATGAGGACAAGATATATGCACACCTGGGAATTCATAAATCTGGGCCACTGTGAATGTTCACTTACACACATATTGGAAGAATAAACTTCTTAGAGCTAGTTAGAAGTTTTGAGGCAAAGGAATGTCTAACTATAAATTCTGGGGAATTGATTCAAAGGTAGAAGTGATATTTTTCACACCGGAATTTTAGAATTTATTTCCCATAGGAAATAGGCAATGCCTCTCTAACTTTTCCCTTGAAGTTTGCTAGTGACCAAGATCAAGGTACAAGGTGAGAGAGGGGTCCTGGGTCTAAATACCAAAGCTCTTTGCTCATGAGCAAAAATTCCTTGAAAAGTATTTTACTTTTAAAATTGATGTTGAGTTCTTACATTCTGCCCTACAACGTGGATGTATTTGTCTTTACTATAAAATGGTCTTTTCAAAATGACCTTCCTTCCCCACTCCTTCCCTTCCTCTCTCCTTTCCTCCCTGCAGAATCTTGCTGTATATCCCAGGGTGGCCTCAAACCCCCAATTTTTCTACCTTAGTCTGCAGTGTGCTAGGCTTACAGGCAGGCACTACCATGCCTGGTTATCAGTTACACTTCTTAACTGATGATTTGTATCTTCTAAACATTTTCAGAAAAATGAAGCCTTATTTTTCCTGTGCCCAGATACACTTTTTAACGTCTCCCAAAAGCACAACTCTCCCATTTTTATAGGCATGGCTACGATATTTGGCAGGAGACTACTTGATGCTCTTCATTCCAGAGTATGATCTCTCCTTTACTCCCCTGAGATTTAGTTTAAAACTGCCTACAAGTCAAACATTCTGCAGGAGCTGTTTAAACCTGGGACTAATGTGTGCTCATGAATGCCTAGAATCTTGCTTTTCTAGGTGTGTGGACACTTATACTTCTCTGGGTAGAATGTTGACGCTAGAACATTATGCTAGAGGGGATGCTAGAGATTATTTAAAAGTGTGAATTCACAGATTGACTGTGCTCCAGTAAAACTTTATTTACAAAACAGACCGGGAGGTGAATTTGGGCTTCAGGTTGCTGTCTGCTGACCCCTGACCAACAGGCCTATGTTTTATAGATTTTATGTGGTGTGTGAATATAGAGTCATGCAGAATTCCAGTTACAAAAATTGTGATAAGCTTTTGCTTGGTTAGTTTTATTTTGTTTTAAATAGCTGCCACATATTTTAATAAGTTGAATGTAAATCTAAGTGACAGGGCACTTCTAGAGACATATGTGTGGTCTGGAAAGACTTCAGGTAATATGATTCATCTAAGTTCCCTCAGCTGTAGAATAGCATAGAGTACCCTTAGTTAATTGGTATTTATGAACTAGCCAGCTCAGGAATGACAATAGCATGCTCTGCAGACACGAAGGGCATAATCTTATTTAGAGATGACTTCGTTATATGTATGTACTTCTTTATTTTGTTCCTTGAGCGTGCCAAGTTTCTATCTCAGCCTCTTGTGTGGGCTCCTGAATTATCTTTGCTTCTTTATCTGAATCATAAAGCATGATGCTTTCCCACATCTCACGGGTGTGGCCAGGAAAGCTCTACGGCTTTGCTTTGACAAATGTCATCTATCCAGCACGTCAATGCTATTGAAGATGGACATGTCCCACACATCCTAACTATTGCATACTGAGGACTGCCAGGCCTCAGACAATCTGACAGGGGAGATAAAAAGGAAAGAAAACTAACAAAACAGAAAAGAAGAGACAATAAAAGGTAATGGTTGGGTGGATAACGGCAGGCAACATCTTTAACTACCATGAAAAGTATTAAGCCAGTGTGTTTGTTGAATTCATTTTGTTGGTGGCCACTTTGTGTTCATTCTGAACATCTAGCAGTTAGCTAAGTAAACACACATGACTGATGAAAGAAGAAAGGGAACTATTTTTACAGGGGCCATTAAACTTTAACTACCATCTGGCAGGGAATGATTAGAGAAGATCAAAATTAAGGCAGTCAACACAAATGCTGTGTGAATACCTCAGGGAATTAACATGGATAAAGACAGTGAACTTGTGGTTAAATAAAGAGACAGACATAAGAGGGAAGTGGTGAACACATCCTTTATAGCTTTGGACTTCATGGTCACATTCATTGCCAAAGGAGCTCAAAGGAGGGAAAATAACAGGGAGGCCATGAGAAACACTGAAACACCTGGAAATAATCAGATGCTCTGTACCAATCATAAAAATGAAAGTTAAAGAACTACACAGGACCACATCATTTGGACTTCCTCCCTGGCCAGGAAAGAAATGTTTATAGGAGAGGTGTGTTGAAATTGGCAGGTAGTTAATATTCAGATTAGCCTACTATTTAAAAGTAGGAAATGGTTGTGTAAACTGGTGGGAAAAACATTAGGAACGATGTCCTTGTGAACACGAAAGACTCTGTAATATCTGGGAATCACTGTTTGCCCACTAATTAAACAGTCACCCAGCAGGCAGTATGAGAAAGAAGATGGAAAAGGGAAGTTGAACCTTATTCTTTTTGGGGTATATCTCTGTCTTCCATCAGTTACCTTGAGGCAATTTCACCCTGTTAAAAGCACACATGAAAGAAGATTCTTGGAGAAAGTCACTTTTTTGCGTTTGTTTTTAATTGTAACTTGTCTTTGTATACAGATGAATTCTGGCCAACGTTACTTAACATCTGAAAGAGAAACAGTCTTGGGATAAAGACTTCTCACCTTGGGGAAGTTGAGGGCCATAATCCTCAAGCTGGCTCCCCAGCCTAACGGCCTTCCCGCCTTTCCCTTCTTGAATGAGACCAGGCCCAACTTTTCTTTGAGGTCAGAGCATTACAAGTAGGGAGACAGAGTTCAACAGGACCAGGCAAGTTACACCTCCAGGGCAATCTGCAGATAAAACGCAAGGGGAAGTGGGGGTATATGTTGTGGTTGTACGCACCTATAATTGGAGCATTCTGGAAGGCTGAGCCAGGAGTATCATAAGCATGAACTCAGCCTGGACAATTTAGCAACTTAGTAAGACCCTCTTGCAAAATAAAAAATGAAAAATGTCTTGGGTACTGAAAAAAAAAGAAAGAAATAAAATGTTCGCACTTGTAATAATTGTTGGCATAGTTTGGTGATAGCAGAAAAGAACACTTGTTTGTTTGTTTTCTTTCTTTTTGTTGTGTTCAGGATCAAACCCAGGGCCTCACGTATGTGAGGCAAATGCTGTATCATTGAGCTATATCCAAAGCCTTTGTTTCTTACTTTTAGAATAAAGTATTCCGGAGCAAAATTCTCTTTCAATTAAAATTCAAATGATGACAAAATTTATGCACATATACCCAATGTGTAAGAAAATGGAGCGTTAAAAAGTAAGATAATTCAAAGGTATGCCAGAAACCTCATCATTAACACGTTTCCTTCTGCCTTTGTACTTCTGGAATCTCTAAACATCTGGTGGTTTTACCATCAGGAAACAGTACAGTATCCATCTGTTAAATCAGGCTTTAGCTTGATTCACCTGGGAGGATCAACCAGCTGTGGGCATCCTCTGCGTTATTAATGATTTCGGTCTTCCCTTTGTACATGCCTGGTAAGGGCACAGTG
This sequence comes from Dinomys branickii, assembly GCA_004027595.1. Classification (NCBI taxonomy): domain Eukaryota; kingdom Metazoa; phylum Chordata; class Mammalia; order Rodentia; family Dinomyidae; genus Dinomys; species Dinomys branickii. The sequence continues at coordinate 51,818 of PVLD010000406.1, read as the reverse complement.
GGGTGCAACCTATAAAGGACTGAAAGTGAAGAAGTTATATTTTACTTTATTTGAGGCATAATGAAGAACAAGAACACCTTTTTTTTGTTTTTTTAAAGCCAGGGTATAAATAATTAAAAACTACATAAATTTTGCCACCAGGTGACTTTTAGCAATCCCCTCCACCTTTTGACTGGAAAAGTTTTGCAAACATTTTCTTTCATTTTATAAATGTTCTCAATTGTTTCTTTGACAATAAAAAAGGAGGAAGACACTGGATTTATCTCAGTTGTACTTTTGTAACATCCCAGTTTAATTTGAAGGCCATTTTTTCTGATATACACATGAACTTGAGAATGAAATTACCTATATTTGCCTATAACTTTCTTATTAACAAATCAATGTTTAGGGATACAAATGTAGTAAAACTTTCCAGCTTTTGAACTTACATTTTTACACCTGAGCAAAGTTGTATTAGACATGTAGCTTACATGTGCACGTAAAACAGACTTACCCTTCAGCTGCTCATAAGTTACCATCTCACCAGTATTGTTGCCTTTGGACAGAATTAAAGTTTTAGAGGAAAGTGGTTTAAGTGAGAGCAAACAAGCAGATTTCCTTGAGAAATAAACTAGATAGAACCAACAACTATTAAACATACTATTCCACTAATCTTTCTTTTCTATCCTAACTATAGAAGGTATGATCAAAATACAATAAATGTGTAAATAAAAACTTATAAGCACTCTTATTCCAAAGTTCTCACCCGCTTCTGAAGCAGTTCTGGAAATCCCCCTTCATGTCTTTACACAGTGTGATCCAAGCTACAGTGCTGCTGCCAAGTGCCACCCACTGTGAAGGCAGCTCCTCTCACAACATGAGCATGTCCTCATCCGCCATATTCACCCGACCTGGCACTGTGTGACTTCTGGCTCATCCTGAAGTCAAAATGACCGTGAAAGGGAAACATTTTCAATCAGTTCAGGTTAATGAGGCAGTCAGGACAGCTCAACTAAAGACATGCAGGACATAGGACTCCAGAGCTGCTGCAGAAAGTGGTAAAAACATTGAGACAAATATGTCCAAAGCAAGGGGGAGGAGTTTGAAAGGAACTCATGGCAATGTGTCCTTTACTGTAAATTTTTTTAAAAAGCTTAAACATTCACTGTATTTTTTGATTACATGCATACAGATGTGTACAGTGAATGTGCATGAGCTAGAAACGCTGTTAATGACATGAAGAGCTGCTGCAGATGGGCTGCTGTAACTGGTGGCTCCCCAGGTGGAGGGAGAGGTACACAGATGAGTGGGGGGCACCGTCCATACACTGACTTGAGGTAGCGCAGACTCTTCAAGTCCTCCTGGACTAAGAGGCTGATCTGGGCCTTTGGGTAATTCTTGTGCCATTGTGCTCTGTTTTGCTGTTCTATATTTGCTTGTTTCACTGTTCTATAAGCAGGGAGAAGTGGGATGTTCAACTAGTCTAACATAACTTACTGTATGCCTTAAACACCAACAAGCACATTTATTTATTCTTCTGCAGATACAGCAGATCTGTACCTGCAACTGCTTATAAATAGGAAATGGTAGGTCATGTGGAGAAACAGGTGGGGCTCTTCCAGGGCTTGAGCATGGGAGAGAATAGAGCTGAATGGGACAAGTATGGACCAGTGGTGGGGCCTGGCAGCCCTAACAGGCCTTCTCCAGGAAGGCTTTGTAACACTGAACGCACTGCTGGTAAACCAGCTCCAAGTCAGACTCATTCCCATAATAGGGATCTTCAATGATGAGCTGTTTTTGTGGATCATAGCTCCCAACCAATTCAATTTTAGCTTTACAGTTTTTAACTTATTTTTTCTATTCAAATCTATCTGATTGCTTTTGTCTGTACACATTATGTAGATAAAAGTTGAGAAGTCCTCTTTGGTGACCTTCTGGGCAATGTGACTCATGGGGATGTCATGCTTCTGCATGCAACTCTGCCCTCGGTAGTCAGGGGGTTCCCACTTCATATGTAGAAGGGGCTGCACTGCCTATGCTCCAGTTACCTGAAATGTTCTGATCAGTTACAAGTTTTCTGAAAACTGCTTCTGCAATGGGTGACTGGCAAATGTTACTCAGATACATGAACAGCACCAACTTTGGCCTGGATTCAGCCATGCTCTTGGGCAGTCATCCTGCAAACATTATCTTGACACAAAAGAAGTTTCCTGATCCTCATCCAAAATGAGTCAATCATGCAAAGATATGCCCTAGATCTCTCACTTGGTGGCTCTCTATATGAGCTTCACAACTAATTTATAAGTAGCTTCATAGAAAATTCCAGTCCAGAGTCTTTCTTTTCCCTATAGTTATTAGTCATGTCCATATGTTTCAGTGTACCTGTGATAAAGTGCTGACTTCAGTCAGTACAGGTGGTCTAAGTCACGTGGCATAATGATGTCCTGGGCTCCATCCATAATGACAGTGACCTTTGGCAAGTTACTCAGTCTCTCCATGTCTCATTTTCTCTTTAGTAAAATGGAGCTGATAATACCTGTTTTATAGGGCAGTGTTCAAGATCGACTGTGATGAGGTAGATAACTGTCCTTAACACGTAGTAAGAACTTAGTGAAGCTAACTGTTATTAATCATAAGATACTGTGAAGAAACTGCTTATAAAAGGCTTTTCTTGGCAAATTGAGTAGAAAGAATATAGATTTCCCATATGGCTTCTGGCCTTATGTGTGCCTCTGCCATTATCAACACCTCCTTCCAGAGTGACACACTGGTTATAACTGATGGACATACATTGACATGGCATCACTAAAGTCCACAGTTTACACTGGGATTCACTTTTGGTGCTATATGTGCTGCAGGTTTGGATGGACGTAAAGTGACATATATCTACCACTGACTCCTCCCGAGTCAACACCTAAAAGTTTTTTGTGCTTTGTGTATTCATCCCTCTCTCTTCACTAATCCCTGGCAACAATTGATCTTTTTACTGTCTTGTGAATGTCATGTAGTTGGAATTGTACAGTATGTAGTCTTTTCAGACTGGTTTCTTTCATTTGGTAATATGTGTTTAAGGCTATTCTATGTCTTTTCATGGACATAGCTCATTTCTTTTTAGTACAGAATAATAGTCCATTGTTTGACTGTATCACAGTTCATTATCAATATACTACAGAAGCACATCTTAGTTGCTTCCAGAAATAATTTTTAAAAAAGTTACTATAAACATCAGCATGGAGGTTTTGTGTGTGCTTAAGTTTTTTATTCATTTGGGCATATACCAAGAGTGGGACTGCTGGATTGCAGGTAAGAAACTGACAAACTGTCTTCCAAAGTGGCTACAATTTTACATCCCCGCCAGCAATGAATGACTGCCAGTCAGTGTTGCTGTTATCTTAAAATTGTTCTGAAAAAGTAGAATCTGTTAAAGACTCTAATGGTAGCCTTATTTGACAGACTGTTTTCTCTTATGAACTGTTTTCTTTCATGGTCTGGATCAGTGGTCTCATGGTCATGGGCTTGGTCAGCTTAATTTTTTAAGGTTTTTAGTCCTCTGTGTTGGGAAGAATTATAGCAGAAGTTATGATGCTTATGAGAGGTATTAATTTTAAGAAGTATTAGTGTTTTTTCAGTGGCTGTTTACTGAGAACTTCCTACATGCTCGATGTATACCAGGACCAGCACAAGACAGGAGCAAAGCACCAGATGACCTTAAATATTGGAACTTTGACATATAGTTTGCATTGTAAATTCGTTGAAAAAGGGATATTAAAAATTCTCAAGGATAATTTGCATAACTCTGGAAGAAATATAAGCTTTAAAAATTTTTCCTCATGAGAGTTCTTTAGTCTGGAAAACTACATTTAAGATTGAGAACCTATTCACATAACTTCCAATCTTTGAGAGCCATAGGAACTAGGTGGTGAACACCTCTTTAAAGACAGACATGAAACAGAGGCCACCAGGTTATATCGCACGGATTTCTGTAACACAGATTTTCTCTGCTGCGCACTCCCTCCTTGATCCAGGTACACACCTCCCTGGGGTGTTGGCCACAAGCATTGACTGTTTTCCTTTCCTCTTGCTATGATCTCCAATCGGTTCTACACCTGACCCCATCCTGCGCTTGCCTCTGGCGGGGGCACAGCTGGGACAGGTGCCATCGTTCTAGCTTCCCTAGGTCTAAATGAACAATATATAAAAGTTAATGTGCACACTCTCCATACACCCCTCCTCTCCCTGGAGCCCTCCCCCTGCCTCTCAGCTCCCTTTACCCATTCCTACTGCTTTTACTCCTGCTGCTCTGCCTCTTCTTCCTCTTTTTCTCCTCCCTCCACTTCTCCTCCCTCACCTCTTCCTCCTCCTCTGCCACTGCCTTCTCCTCTGTCCTCTTGTCCTCTTCCTCCTCTTTGTCCCCTCCCACTCCTCTTTTTTCTCCTTTTCCTCCTCTCTTCCTGCTCTTTCCCCTTTTTTCTCCTTCCTCCTTCTCCTCCTCCCTCTTTCCTTCTTCCTCTTTTTCATTTTCTCCTTCTCCTTCTTCACTTCCTTCTTCTTCTCCCTCTTCTTTTATTCTGACAGCTTGTTGTACTTCAGTGTACAATACTGAAGATACAAGGCATCGCACCTAAAATTGTCCTAAGTGGAGGGGAAACCAGGTCAGTCATCAAGGGCCCCAGAATGAGGTGCATCTTCATAACCTCCATGTTTACCATCTTATCTTTCAGGGTGCCATTTAATCAGGCCATCATTTTGAAGAATGGTAATTACAGCTTCTGTAGCAAATTTCAAGCTTTTTACTTTAACTATGGTTAGTTCAAATACACCTGCTTGTTTGTGGTATGGCTAATTCATTTTAGATTTTAACATTCTGGGATAATTTGAGGCCCATGATGTAAAGCTCTTAACTTTGCAAATAGATCTGTGGAGTGTTGGGCGGCATTCTCTGCCAGTGTGTTAGGAATGAGAAGAACAGATCTTGCAAGCTCTGCAGTGGGGAGGCTGTTCCTGAGATTCTACCCTAGTTGTATAGTTTTCAAAGTAGGTGGAAAAGGCTGCTTCTATAGCACCCCCACCTGGAACCACAGATTTTGATTCTAAAACTCTTCCCAATGCAAAGCACATTGTGTAAAGAGGGCTCCATCTCACCACATATGAAATCCTTTGCCCAGGTGAGATAGCTAATGCAAATGTATGAGCCTTAGCATTTTTGAGTAATATCAATTCATCATCACAAATTCTGTCCCATACCACCTCTTCTGTTTGTCCCAACACTGGAGCTTCAAAAGTTTCTTTACCTTCCAGATTGGCTAAGGCTGACAGAATAGTTGCTCCAGAAGCTTTAGCAATGTGCTCAGGGTCCTTTCTAAAGACTCTTCTATCTGCCATATTGCCTACCTCCACAAAATATTCCAGGAACACATCATCAGTTGCAACAGTGGTTAGAATAATATTGGCACTGGTTGCAAGGCTCTTTTGAATTCTCTCCTTGGTGATATCTGGTTCTCTTTGTCTAATTTGGTCCATTTTCTTAGGGTCTGAAATAACCACCTGTACACCACTTTATTTTTCTTTTCTTCAGGCTAAAGTAAAGGCCTGCAATTTTTTGCATTAGTTATTCTTTTGGGCATAGCCCAGATCCCACCACACAGTTGAGTGCATAGCCACTTATCAGCATGATTCCTGTCTGACTTCTCCTGCAGGCTTTGGGAATATTAACAGAATTTACTGGGGAATGAGGTTGGTCTGTGTGTTTAGCAGCAAGTACTGCATCTACTTCCATATTAGAAAAGAAGTCACCATTTATTCCATTAATTTTGGAAGACATCGACATCTTAGTAGCATTTACCAGGCAATATCTTCCAAATTCATCTGTGTTAATAATCAGGTTTTCGCTGATATAGTGCACCTTTTCCTTGAAAACAAGTTGATAGCCACTAGTAACTGATGTGGGATGAATTTTCTGTTTGACTAGTTCATCTGTATTTTTCAGAATCTCTGCTGCAATAACAGCCAGTGAGGTAGTTCCTTCTCCAACTGCTTTGTCTTGAGATCAGACAGCTCATGAAGAACTTTAGCTGTAGGATCTTCCACCATTATTAGTAATGGCTACATCACCAATATCTTACCCAAGCCAACTGGACCAACATAATTTTTAAAAAATGATATTTACAATAGAGAGTGCAGCAGATCGCCTTCCCAGCGCTGTGGTCTCTGAACACGAACCTTCATCTTTATGGTGGAATCTGCCTCAAGTTTAACTCTGACCACTGCTGACAACCTGTAGTACCTTGGTCCCCAAACTATTCAGTTGCCCCCAAAGCATCAATGGCATAGAAAGACCAGAGCAGTGCAAGGGGCTGCTGGGTAACCCAGTGCCTCCTTCTTCCTCCTTTTTACCCAACCAGGAGGCAGAGTAGACTATCGCTCTTCCTGGTTCATGGAAGCCTTTCGCTTAACATTATTTTTCTCTGATCTTCCTGTGCTTTAGAGCTTGAAAGCCCTGTCTCCCTCTTACCTGGCATGGAAGAAGAAGGGGAAGGACAGGTTCCTGTTCCTTTCAAGTGTTGCAGCCAGAGGGCACTTGTATCTCTGGTCCATTTTCTGAACTGACTTTTCATGAAAGAGCCATACATTGATGACTGTCCACAGTGTTTGCGGATTCCATTCCTCATTTGCATTTAACGTTAGAAGGAATTCTGTGGTTGACCCAAGACTGAACAACATTAGAAAAATGGCTTTCTATAGTACTGAAAAAACAGAGTTGGGGTCTACTTAGTGGTCTAATTGTTAATAATATTTTATCCAGATTTTGCTAGATGTAATTATATTTGTGGGATCTTCATTTGTTCTGAGTTGTGCTTATAAATTATAACATATAGCTCTATAAAGCATTCTATAGTTGACACTAGATTAAAAAATCATGAACTGGTTTTTTCTTTGCAGGTGATCATTGGAGGGGAAGAGAGTCAGAGAAAACTAAAGGTTGGAGACTTCCAGGTTAGGGTCTTGTGGGCTTCAGGTCCTCTGAAAGGTCATATGTCCTTTTCAAAACACTTCCCAGATACTTGAAAACTATTCCTAAGCCAATATTCCAAAACCCACAATTTTACTTTTCCCCATGAAGTCAAACCTTTGATTTCATTTTTGTTCAGATTGCTAAAAACTGAAAATGAGTTAAGGAAAAAAGTGGAGGATATTACAGTATACTCTTTATTTCTCTATGTAAAGGGCAACCATGACAAATATTGACTCTTGAAATATAATTCAGATTTAGTGAACAATTGATTGAGACTAGAAGAAGAATTAAAATAGGGTACAAATTCATATTTGAAATATTTTTTTCTCCATATATGCACATGTGGGTAGAGAGAGACCCAAAGAGAGAGACACACACAGACAGACAGACAGACAGACAGACAGAAAGAGATGTGGGAATATAGAATACGTTCCATAGTTCTATATGTTTACCAGAATTAAGAAAAAAAACCTGCTATGAGAATGGTACAGAGCATTCTTCAAATTTTTGTTTTGTTTTTGAGAGGGTGTCCTGCTATGTTGGCCAGCCTGGCCTCTAACTCTTGGGTTCAGTCATTCTTCCTGCCTTAGCCTCCTGAGCAGCTGGGATGGCACGTATGTACTGCATCCATCTCTATACTTTGAAGCTTTAGGCTTTTGATCAATTTTCACACATTTAGTGGACCATTCGTTATCTTGAAAAATAAGCCTCTATTCTAAGATGTAAAAGAAAACGTAAGAAGACAAAGACTCATTTAAATGAGGTAAGTTCCATGTCTTAAGAGTTTCAAAATCGGTACACTGACTTTTTAAAATAGAGATTTCTGGGGACCTCAGGAACTACTACTTTATTTCCAATGATAAGAACAATATAACTGAGCACCTACCATGTGCCAGTCATAGTGTTAGATGTTTCACAGTCATTCATCTTGTCATGTCATTTCAGTATAACTCTTCAAGGTTGGCAAGTTTCTCCAGAAAGACCGATGATCAGGGAAATTAAGTAGTAGGGTATGCTGTGGTTTTTAAATTCCATACAAAATTTGGTCAGCAGTACTGTGCCTACTTGCCTTGGCATTTATCTTCCCATTTGCATTTCTAGCTTCTCTTGAAGTCAAAAGGAAGAGAACTACTCCAATGACAGGGCCAATTGCAAATACTTCTTTATCTACCTTTGCTGTTTAACCTTTTAGCCATTTAGCACAGAGCAGATGGAGACAGGTTGTTACTCCTCCCCCCAATACCTTTGGAAAGTCTTTCATTGTATGTCAGAAATCCCAAATCAGTAAGTCCTACAAGCTTTTGCATGGTCTGGGCCCATCCCCTTTCCAGAGCCTTCGCAGCCTCACTGTCCCTCCTCTGGGTTACCTCTGTAGGAATCCCTGAGCACTTTCCAGCTATTTTCTCTTCCTGGAAAGCTCTGGGACTACTCATTTTGTAGACTATGGCTTAATTGTCTCTCTGAAGGGATCATTTCCATCAGTGCTTCCTATCAGTCCCTTCACAGCAGATTTGTAATTTGTACTTGCACATTTGTTTGTTTGTCGTTGATAACCACCATAGCTTTGGATCTCTATAAAGGCAGGGAGTGCATTGCTATGTAAACTTTGGGCTGAGCGCCCAGTAGGGGCTCCATGAATACCTGCGGAATGTATGAATGAATTTATGAGTGATAGGAAACCAAACAGGAGACTGTGAATTTGATAGAACAAAGACCAGGCTCTCGCTGACTTCAGAATAGCACGACAGGTTTTAGGGATTAGGACATGTGGGTAGATCTTCTTGGGGACTGAGGATAAATTTTTAAACCTTATACTGAAAACAACTAACAAAACCTAGAGGAAGGTGGTTTTATCTTTCTATCCTTCATAGGCTTATTGTGTGCTTCAAACAACAAACTGTTTTGTAGTCCATCTAGATATTGTTATTCTTCATAAGTTTCATGATTAAAACCTCAATACTTTGAAAAGTTAGGGAACTGGGTCCCAACTGTCTTATGCTAACTTTCTCTTAGCCCTGTCTGTGCCCTAGGGGCCCAAAGGCTGTGACAAAAAAGCATTGTGCATAGAACATTTACACGCTTGATGTAGTACATGGCAGTTGCTAAGGCAGAAAGCCAGAGGTAATGAGCACTGTGAGAATTATGTGCAGATCTTCTTCGCAGTGCTTCCCAACTGTAATTGAACCATCCCCTCCTGATCCTTCAGGTGCTATCAGCATGATTTTCTGCAGACTTCAAGAAAATCCCTGAAGGACCAAAGACACTTCTTGGCGTTACAATCCTTATTTCAAGTGAAGCTAAATATTTGGCTCCTGAGTATTTTAATATTTCAAGAAAAAGAAAATTTCAAGTTGCAACTCCTACTCTGCTCTCACACTGTGACAGAAATGAAGAACTGGATCTTTATATCTAAGGTGAAAGAAATGTCTAATATTTGGAATTATTCAAGGATGAGTAGAAACTTAGTTTTCCAACTTAAATGTATTTTGATTTGTGTTTTTTTCAAGTGTTCTTTTGAAGAGATGGTAGAAGAGAGTTAATGTTCTATTAAAGAAAAAATATAATGTTAGCTTATGAGTCCTTCTACAATCCCTGCTGACGATGAGCAATCTCTAAACCTAACAGTAAGATGCATAAGGCTGTTTAGATGTGGCAGTCTAGGTTCTTTTCACAAATGTAGCCTACACACTCCATTCAAAGAGTAACAAGTTCCAAAGGGAATGTCTCTGTTATAATCCATGTTTGTCTCAGATATTCTGTTAGATCTACAGGTATTTTGGTATGTGAGTGTGTTTGAGTGTGTGTATGTGTGTGTGTGTGTGTGTGTGTGTGTGTGTGTGTGTGTGTCCCATGTTAGCTAGAAATTGGTTTAATTTTTCTGCAGTTGGAACCCATTGTACCAGGAGTATAGATCCTATTTAGTATTTCTGGCCTCAGCAGAGTTCAGTCACAAAATAAGTGATAAAATTCTGTCTCCTTTCACCTTCTACAGTGGTTAAGCAGTGGAAGGAGAAATACCTATCTGTTCTCCCTTCACATTTTGAAGATCTAGGATTTAGATTTGCTGCAGTATAATTTTTTCTCTATGTATATTGAAAGTATTAGCTTTCTGCACAGAAGCCTTACTAGAATATACATTTACAAATAAAATTCCTTAATATTAATATAATGATGGACTCTGTTTTAAAAAATTCTTACTATGCACCGAACACTTTACAATTACTTCATTAAACACCTATTATCATTCTCTGAAGTAGGCACTATTCTTATTGCATAGATGAAAAATACTCGGAAATGTGGAGAAATATGTCAAGATTCTACAGTTGATCAGAGATGAGACCTGATTTTAAATCTAGCTTTGCCTGGCTCTGAAAACTGGACTCTTTGCTACCATGTGATTCTACTGCTCAATCATCTCATCTGTTTCTGCCTTCCCCTTCTTTTCCAGAATAAAAAAGAAGGTTTTTCCAAACAAAGGTGTTTTCAATGATGTCCTCTCTTGTGTTAAAATGTGAGACCTCTTGTTTCAATGCCATTCAAGTATTTTTGAGTTTCTGCATCCTTTTCATGTTAAAAATATTCTTAATCTAAAAAAAAGAAGGCACATAATTCAGTCTATTTTCAGAATCTAGCCAAATCAAAGCGTGTTCACATTCAAAATGATCAGGCATTTCAGTTACTTATGACTTTCATGAGCTTGGTCATTAAGACATGTTTTCCAATCAATGGATATTAGTTTCTAGGGGTCTCTGGAGTTACTGTAGATCTGTGAAGTGATTTTGAATACTTATCTCCACGTATAAGTAATGTTACTTTCAAAATATACCTAGATGTCAGGATTAATTAAATGCAATTTAATTATTTAATTTAAAATTAAATTAATCATTAACTTGGCAGTAGCTTTTCATCATTATGTATCTTCCTAATCAGCAGACATTAAAAGTTCAAGGACTTTCAGTGAGGGATCTTCATACATAAGAAAACAGCGAGTCATTTGGAAAGACCACTCTGAGGTTCTCTAAATTATCACTACAGATTTCCAAATGTTTCCTGAGAGATTATCAAAGAGATCCATTCAAGCAAGAAATTTGTCTCACAATATTATCTTTATAGAACATCCCATTTTTATTGAGCTCAATATTTTGAGAGCAAACCAAAAGAACTCTGGTAGGAACCATGACTACCTTAAGGTTAAACTTATGGAGAGAAAAGTGGGACTTCATCCCAGGATTGGAAGGTTGATTGGCAGAACACACTTGCTATGGCTTTCTGCTTAAACCATGATTTATCACTTTGAGAGGACCATGGGTTATGAAATATGTCTCCAGTTTTCATTTCTTGCTGTTGTCAGATTATGCCTCAACACTGAAAGGAACATCACACTTTACTCTCCTAGGCCTGCCAGAAGCTGCTCAGGAAAGGCAGGAGACATGGCTTCCTGTACCTCTGCACATCAGAGCAGAAGAACCTGCCATGGAGACCCAGTCCAGGTGGCCCTGTGTGAATAAAGTGAGCTGCCCACCTGGCCTCTCCCTTTCCCTGCTGGGCTTCTGAAACTAGATTTGCATGCAGGCATGGGCGAAGAGACTTGTCCTCTCTCCCAAGTATAAATCGCAGGGATCTCTCTCTTAGTGACAGGTGGTCTCAGGCAAGTGGTTGAGTAAAAACTCCTTAGCTAAAAGGTACACTTCTTTCTCTCTTTGTCTTTCTCTCTCTTTCCATCTTTTTCTCTTTTTCTCTCCTTCCTTCCTTCCTTCCTTCCTTCCTTCCTTCCTTCCTTCCTTCCTTCCTTCCTTCCTTCTTTCCTTCTTTCCTTCTTTCCTTTCTTTCTACCAAGAATCACACTCAGGACTTCACACTTGCCAGGTAGGTGCTTGTACCACTGAGCTATATACCCAGCCCAAATCTTGCTTTCTAATGTCATGACTAGACCACAGATGGATATTTTTGTATATGTATTTTATAGTTTTATGATTCTCCCTTTCTTGAAACCTAGGTGGTAATTTGATTTCCACATGGTATACATAAAATGCTGTTCTTAATGTCAGCAACACTAGGATCACTATCTCTAGCAACATCTTTCTACCAGAGTAACCAAGCTGGTTGGAATGAATAAATGAGAAACCATGAACTTTCTCATGAATAAAGTAGATGAGCTTTAGCCTGATTTATTTTTATAGATAGTTGTTCACTTTTTTCTGTTTTCTTGGTTATTGCTATAAAAAAATGAAGTAATCAGATGTTTGAATATAGTTAAATAAAGTGATACTATATCTGAAGCTATAATTTCTGAGTTGTTGGTGAAATCAAGACAGTAATAGAATTTGTGTTTGTTTGTGAAGTCTAAAGGTCAACTGGATCAGATTTCATTCCCAGTAAGAGTCACAGGAATAGAATTTGTAGAGTAGAGTAGCATTCATCTATATGTATTAGCGAACAATGGAATGTAGTTGAATTAGGTTGAGCTCATGGAGTGCTTTATGCAGGCAAGGTATTTGCTAAGATTTGTTGTCAGAGAAGTAATAAATAAATATATATATTTGCAATTAAATGGATATTATGATTACAAAAACAGCAATTTCATATTTCTGGTCTTTATTTCTTATTTTAAGGAATAAGTAGCATCTAGTCTATTAAAAATAAATTAATTTTTTCTTATATGGAAAGAGTAAGTGCATATATTTTAAGATATAGATAATATCTCTTCTATGATAAAAACTAATGCATTTTTGAACTTTTATTCAATTGTAAAAATAACTACAAATCTTTCAAACTTATTTCCATACCAATAATTTTTAATGAAAAGTTATCAGTTGCAATAGGAGTAATAAGGATAAAATTGCAAGTGTCTTTATGTTGCAGCATGTAAGCTTAGGCTGAACATTCCTACTGTCACGTTACTGCTCTTCCCTGTAACCTTGACAGATCATCCCTATAAATATCTCTTGGGGTGACAAGTAATTTAATCTGTGGGTCTGTATATTGCCTCTTCATGAACATCCTATCAATTGTGCTGGAGTGCTTTCATGATATGCGCTGAACTTAAACCATCAAACCTATTTCACTGAGGATTGTTAGGCAGACCAGAATATTTGGCTTCTACTCTGTGATTAAATTTTGTTCACTTATGCATGGAAAAAAGCAAAACTTCTGATTTGGTTTTAAAAGACTCTTACTTATACATCTGAGGGACTCCTGGGAACTAGAATATTCATTTGTTTTTATCTTGAGACTGACCCGATTAGAACCAGGTTATAGTTCCACAGAGTCATAGAACTCTTACTACTTCCTGAGGGACCTTGGAACCTGGAGTTTTGAGAACACAGTCCAACAAAAGATGATGCTAAAATGGTCTCATTAGATCAAAAGAGTCTCAAGGGAGGACAATGCCTACATACACACAGTTTTAGCTGAGAACTAGCTGGAAGTCTCTCAAGATCCTGGTGAGAACCACAGCTGGGCAGTTCTTGAATGCCTTTTTCCTTCAGTCATTCCCAGATCCTTACCTGAAAATTGTCAATAGCTCTCCAAAGACTTGAGTCCTTAAGAATTGATTTGATGGAAATATTGTGATGAATAAATATAGAAAGGTAATCCAGGACTATAACATGGTTAATATAAACCTGTACAATTTATTTCCTTTTTTTTTTTTTTTTAGTTCTGGGGACCAAACCTAGGGCATGAAACATACTAGGCAAGATTTTTACCACTGAGTTACATCCCCAGCAATAATTTACTTGATGGGTTTTTTATTAAATAGAACTCAAGAACTTTGAGCCTTGCTGCGTAAACTCACATCCCTTTTCTATTAACTAGTATGTAACTTTGGGCCACCCATTTACCTTCTCTGCCCTATGTTTCTGTGTTTATGAAAAAGGATGAAAGTCTATGTTTTATTTCAGGGATTGTTAGGATGGTAAAATATGATAAATGTGGAAGCATTTTTCAAAGTTAAGAGTATATATATATGTATATATATATAACATATATGAGTACTCAGTCTCAGAGGATTCTGCTTTGAAACATTTTTCTTCAATTTTAATGTAATGTACATATTATGTTGAGATGAGAATTATATTTCAGAAAGTAATTTTTATCAGATAGTATGTAGGGTCTGTATTTATGTTGTAAAGGGATCATAGAGGATTAAGTAGTTTGGGTAGCTACTAAATTTTCACTGTCTCTATTAAGTGTCTTTTTTCTGTTTGTGTAAGCTATTGGTAAGCATTTGTACAAAAATGTTATAAATTATTCTGTATAATTCTAGCAAATATTTATTTTAAATACAAAATAGCTCAATTTTTGTGATGAAAAGACAACAAAAATATCACTTAATCTATAGCAGAAAAACTGGCTAGCTGTAAACCCAGACATTTGGTTTTATTGCATAAATATCCAACAGTAAAGTTAACTCTACTATAAATGGCAAAATTGAGATAATAACGATATTATGTTCATTATCAAGTGCTGTGTAAATTTGTCATCTCTCACTACCAGCAGAGGGAGCTCTGAGAGTTAAATAGTGACTATGGTTTTGTTAATTCTTTTGTGTTTACATATTTAGCTCAGAACAGCAAATAAAAACCATCACAGATTAATGGAAAGTCATCAAGCTTGGATTAGGTTGTATATTAGCAATTGATTCCAAACTACTAATTATAATCAACTTCAACAGAGCTGCCTCTCCCCACCCTATCAGAGTATTAGCTGCAAACTTCTGCAATTGAACACAGTTCAGTCATAATACAATAACACACAGTTTATGACATAGGACATCAGAAAGGATACACGCCTCAAGATATAATTTTGTCAAATACAGTGGAACAGTCTTGTCTTGCTCTGTTAATATATCTACATGAGAACTGGAAAATACACTCATTTTGTAATCGGTTTAAACAAAATTATATTTTAAACAAAATTATTTCATTTAAAATATATTTATAAATCTTTAAGCAAAGATTTATAATTTGTTTTAATAGACTAGACTAATCTGAATAGGAAACAAATCATGAAGCATTTATGACTCAACAAAGACTTGTTATAGTAAGGATCTCATTGAGAAATGATAGGTTTTCCAAACATCAAGAAAAATAGCCTATTTACATGAAGCACATTTTCATTGATTTGTTTCTCTTAATTAGCTATAATAATACAAGGCAATTTTTGTATATTTTATGTACCTGTAATTAAAGAAACTTGCTGAAAAATAGGACTGTGATAGCTACATTTTGATATTGCAAAGCAACTCTCATTTTAACAAAGATATTTAACATTTAACATAGTACTGACTAATATCAAAAGCTCTTCTCTCTTAGCATCAAGAAATTTACAGGCATGTGTACACATGTCTTTTCCTTCTAGAAATCAAAAAAATGATTGCCTCTATCATGATAAGAAATCCACTTCCACGAACATCTATTGGGTAAGGACTAGGGTCCAGACACTGTGCTAAGTACAGGCATAGGAATGTGAGTAAAGCATATTCCTGCTTATAGAGAAGAGAGTGAAACTGCTGAGCAAGCCAGTGACGACAAGCAAAGCACTACATATATAATACAGGCAACTCTGCTGGGTGCTAAGATTATTGAAGGCTGGGAACATATCTAATTTTTGTAACCCCAAGACTCAGCACAGTGTTTTGCACCTACTTAGTGATTCGTATGTATGTACTGAATTAATTAGTTAACCACCTGTAGGATGTATTAGTAAGGCTTCTTGGAGAATAAGTTAATGTTTGCTACTCCTTTCCCTTCCCACCAAGCCTGTCCTCTTTCCCAACTTCTCACAACCTGTGCGACAGCCACGCTTTTCTCTTATACAGCCTAGCAGCTGGGTAACATGATAACAGATGCTTGATTTGCTATTACTTGGGTGTTTTGTTTGCTCTTCTTTATGCTGTTAAAGCTTGGAATACATGAGGTGTATATAGTGACAAAAAAAATTAACCAAACGATAACGGCAGACATTCTGCTAAGCTTTATACATCTATTACCTTATTTGACTCTTCCTCTCATTACTCCTATTTTCAGAAAGGGGATCTTTTTATTTATTTTTAGTATTTTTATTAGTACATATTAATTTTACAAATATTAGGTTTAATTGTGGTATTTTCATACTAACCCCTCATTGGCCTCCTTCTCAGCCCCCGTCCTCTCTCTTCTTATTCCCCCCTTTTGTCTAATAATAGTAGAAGATGGATCTCATGTGCAGAAAAATAACTTGCTTTAGGCTACAGGGCTGCTAAATATTAGAGCTCAACCTCTAATTCAGGATTTTCTGCTCTGAACGATTGTGTCATTGTGTCAATCTAGGTTGCTTAGAGATAATTTGAATTAGCAGTGGAAATATTTTCCTGGAAGAGACAGTGTAGTTCCTGCAAGAGTATTATTCAGAGTTTTACTGTGTAGGGTATACTTACGCTTCTAAAATTCTTTTATGAACACAGTAAAATAGCTTTTAGAAATACAAATGAATCAACAATGATAATGATTTCGAAGCAACCTATTTCCTTTCAAACGGAGGAGGTTGATATCTGCAATCAACAGAATACCTTAAAATGTATCTTCAGTGCTCAACAGACCCCCAAAGACCCCTGCAGTCCTGGACTGCAGTGCAGTCTGCTGTGGGACACTTGGCAGCTTTGTTTTCCCGACTAGACTCATTAGCAGGGCCCGGTGGTAATAACTATCCAACTGATTCGCACTAGTGAAAAAATCTGCCTGAGGTCACCACGGACTCTTTCCCCAGTCTCTGCTTCATCTTGGACCTGATATGCTTTTGGAAAATAATTATGCAGGTAGTTGCCATACAACAAAGCAGGATTGTTGCGTCCTGGGATTATGTAGGATCTCAGATCAAACCTCTTTTGTTGTATGAGGAATAAATTGGAAAACATGGTTTTCACCAGCATAAGCATGGTGATATTTATTTGCCTGTTCTCCTTTCCTGTTTATTTCATCACTAATGATCCAGTAATGGAAATTATTTACCAATTTTGGGGATGTTACACTGCTATCTAGCCTTCAGGACACCCATGTAGATCCAAGAAACACAAACTTTAGGGTCCATCCAAATTAACTACAGTAAAAGAGTAGATATTTTAATACTCATTTAAAAATAGACTTACTTATCAGAGAGAAACATGAAACAGTATGTGGAAGTAATAGTTCTCAGTTCACCATTCTCTACAGAGGAGGAATCTTGGTTAACGTTTTGTTCCTGTTTTATCTTTACATATTAAAAAAGAGGAAGATAAAAAGGAGAAATGGATGTCAGGATATGTTTTAACAAGTAAATTCTTCCTACCTTCTAAAGATTAGGTAGTCCAACTTCTGGACCTGTATTCTCCGATAGTGTAGTCACCAGCCGCATGTGATGAGTGCCAACTGAGGTATGCCGAAGTATAACGTACACATGTGATTTCAGGAACTGAATGTGAATAAAGACAGGCTGTGAAATATCTTATTAGATTTTTTGTACAGGTGGAGAAGATAATGTTTTAGATATATTGAGTTCAATAAATGAGTAAAACTAATTACACCTACTTCTGATTACTTTTTAAAAATTAGCTTCTAAAAAATTTAAAATTCCATATTGTATTCTCATTATATTTCTCTTGGACAGCACTATCCTAGAGTTTGACTTCAAGATGTCCTTGCTCCCTGAGAATCACCTGGCTGCTCAATAATAGCCAGATCCTCAATCAGAATAAAATTCAACTGAGACACTTCTGAAACATATTAAGAAACTTAAAACCATTAAACCTCTTTGGAACAGGAATTATATTTCTAGTCCTATGATCCAACAATTCCTTTCTAGGTTTATATGTAAGAGAAATGAAAACATGCACACACAGAAATTTTCCACAAATGTTTCTAGCAGCATTATTCATAAGAGCCAAAGTGTGGAAAGAAACCAACTGTCCATTAACTGACAAATGCATAAGCAAAACGTTGCATATCCATACCATATAGCCATATTATTTAGCTATAAAGAGGAATGATGTACTATATTAAATGCTACAATATGGATGAACCTTAAGATATTGTTAAACAAAAGAAGCCAGTTACAAAACATCATGCATTATATAGTTCCACTCATATGAAATATCCACAACAGGGAAATCTGTAGAGACAGAAAGTAGACTCTCGCTTGTCTAGGGCTGCTAGGAGGGAAATGTTGGGTGTGGGACAGGGACATGATAGCTAAAGAGTCCTGGGTTTCTTGTTGGGATAATTAAAAGGTTTTAGAATTGACTGTGGTAATAGTTGCACATATCTGTGAATATACTAAAAACCATGAATTCTATAAAATGGGTAAATTATATAGCATGTGAACCACATTCAATAAAGTCTTTAAAAATAATGTGTTTCTGGAAGATCAGGTGAAGCAAATTATGTTCAATAAATTAAAAAATCCCTTTTGTGCACAGTTGCACATGGGTGCATTATGTATAAAGGGAAGAACCTAAAAGTATCCAGATGATCAAATGGAGGTGTCACTAAGTCATTTATGGTATGGCCTTGTCATGGACTATAGACATTAAAATGATGGTTGTATGCAAACTCATAGTAGTTTATAATAATAGGAGAAAATTCTTGTTTCTATGGTTCAAAAAGTCACACAACTCTCGTAAGTATTATTTGCTTAATACCAAACCATAAAAAATGCCTAGAAAAAACTAAAGAGAAATACTGGTCCCAAAATACTAGTGTTTGAGTTATGGGCTCTGTGAGAATCTTTCCTCTTCACACTTCATTTTTCATAACTGTTTTTAATTAAAATATTTTATTAATAAACCTTACGTTTTAGAAAAGTTCACTTTTAAATTTTAATTGCTGAGAGAAAAGAGTGGGCTGATACATTTTTACAAAATTCAAAATCAGAGTTGGAACACAGCAACATTTCTCTTTTGAAACCTTCTGTCAACCTTTAATTAACCAGAACATTAAATTATTTGTCCATCTCCTTCACGGAGCGTCCTGTTCTCAGTTCAGAAACATGAAGCTAAGTCACCAACTTGAGGTGAAAATTAAATTAGCCGAGAAGGATGGCAGTGCTGGATGCTATCTCACTCTGCTGATTGAAAACATCAAACCCACATTCCACCAACCATTTTCATTTTCTCTGAAATTTTATTTTCTTCTTGCACCTAAAGTCTGGAAAAAGCGAACTGATTTGCTCCTTTCCAAGAAAGTTGTTTTCCCCACCAATCCTTCCGTGCTGCCGTGCTGCTGTTAATGTGTCAGGTACTCACGTGTTCGAATCTCTTGGCTTTTTTGAAGGAACGTTCCCTGGCCCTGCTGCTTCTCTGCTTCCCCTTTGGCTCTCATCTCTTCTCCCCTCTTCTTCCTCATTGTCCAAGGCTGCCATTTTCTGCCCCCCTTGGAAACCTGGGCGGTACTACTGTGAACCTAGTAAAATAGTAGAGTATTCATTATCTGCTCTTACCAAACGCTGCCTCCTCCCTAGCCTCCCCAGTGCATTCCAGATGACGCGCACTCCCCTGTCTCTTTGGGCTGTTGCTTTGGCCCTCTGCCACTCAGATGCTTAGTAACATTTTACTCAGCTTGCAGGCCCAACTGCTAATCCACTTCTTGCAAGAGTTTTCTGAGATTCTGGCAGGCAGAATAACGATCACTCTGGGCTACCGCAGCAGGGCAAGGGTGGGTTTGATTCATCTTTGTTCCAACCGAGCATTTATGCTCACCTACAGGAGGGGCTCATGAAACTAGGTTGTTGAGCTTTTGCCTCTCTTGTTGGTGAAGCTCAGAAATTTCTCACATCATTTGGGGGAATCTTTATTCCTAAAGTAGAATTCTATGGAAAGAGTTGGTCTAAACTCATTTATCCACGATGACATAGGGACGCAGTGGCACCGAGCCCAGCCCCACAGCAGGTCATTTTCTCCCATGTCAAGTCCCTTACCTTTGCCTACCTGTCCTGTACAACACTGTCTAGACGTTTCACAACTGACTTCAGTGCCCTCAGTAGTCCTGAAGAGTGACAAATGCAGTGTACTGTGGACATGACTGGTTTCCCCAGCCTGTGCACTTAAGATTTCCCCTTGAAAATTATTGCACTGAATATTACATTGAATATGGGGGTTAAATGAATTATCAAATAACATGTAGTTTATAAGTGCGAGGATCAAGGTTGAAGCTTAGACTTGTTTTTCTAAATTTTTACTTTAAAGAGAATAGTGAGAAAAAGGAATAATAGCATAATACAAATAAAACAAAGCAAGGCCATTAAAAATGATATGGGGTTTCAAACCATATGATAGTGATTAACACTGGTTGTTATATTACATATTATTTTCTTATTCTCTTTAATGGTTTGATCAATCTTCCATTCCTATATCTGGTAATCTGAGCCTAGACTTGTTGAACTGTAAGCTCATGATTTTCCTGTTACAATGTGGAAATGTGGTTGCTTTACAACTGTGAAGATCTGCGCAGGGAAAGAGAACCATGTTGTAATACTTAGTTTAAAAATTGCTTTATTATAGAATAGTTTCTTTCAGGTGGTGCTAATTTGCATGATTGACACATAAAGAGAAGAATAGCAGCTGTTTAAAATGCACAAAGTGCATTACTTGAAAGTGATAATGAACCAGGTAAAATTTAAATTACATAGTCCCAATCCATTTAGTCTTCTCTTCCTGGAGTGGGAGTTGAGGAGAGAAGAGAGAGAGAGAGAGAGAGAGAGAGAGAGAGAGAGAGACGGGGAGGGAGGGAGAGAGAGAGGGAGGGAGAAAGGGGGAGAGAGAGAGAGGGAGGGAGATACTTATTTATGTGCCTGGGGAGAAATGAATCCAGCTGATCTTCTACAGCAAGTCTGAATCAGTGTGATAGTGTGATACACTACAGTCAAACTGAAAGAAAGATTAACAGTTAGATCAGAGTTGGCTCAGTAGTTTGAAAGTTACATCTGTTAAAGGGTTTGACTCACATAGGTTCAACTTCAAGAGGGCTTAGTTTCTTTCTCTAATTCTGAAATCAATTTATTGACTCTGTTTCTTTCCTTTAGGAAAAAGTAATTGCAATTAGATACTGTTTTAAAAACTACATGTTTGAATTTTGTTTTTACAGAAAGGTAATACATTGAAAAGGATAAGAAAGAGAATAAAAGGCTACTCAAAAAGTCCCCTCCTACTCCCAAGCCACAGCTCACTGGTGCTCCCCTCAGGAGAACCAAGCACCATTACTCATTTCTCAGAGATAATTAACAGTATACAAGCAAACACAAGTTGATATTCCTTTTCTTTCCATTAAAATGGCAGTCTATTAAGGACATTGTCTTGTGTATATATATCTCTCTCATTCTAATACAATGACATATAGCTGAGAGATCTTTCTGTATCAGTCATAAAGAGCTTCTTTATCCTATATGACCACGTAGTATCCCACCATATGATTAAACCATATTTACTTAACTAATTCTTGTTGATATATCACTTATATAGGTTTTAATTTATTGAATAAAGTAGTACATTCACATGACTCAAAACTTGTATGTATGCATACATAACACACATCTGTACTCATTTATGTCTGCCATCCAGTCCAGTACCCTGACCTTCCACACATATACACAGATAAAAACATTGCCATGGGTTTTAGATGTTGCCTTAAGAATCTCTATGCATATAGAAGTAAATACAAATGTACATTCTTAATTTCCTTCTTTCATAGCAAAAAGACAGCCTGCTATATACACGACCCTGTATTTTATCTTGTCCACTCATCAAAATATGCTGGAGAGTTTGTTCAGGGAGAGCTTTTTCTTTTTTGTTTCACAACTGCATAACCCTTTATTGTACGACATACCATGCCCCTATTAACTAACGGCAATGAAGGGCTATTTTATCTGTCCCAATGCCCTGTGGCTCAGTGTGCTATGACAATTGTCTGGCATAGAAAGTCTGATGACTTCAGATAAGCTAAATGCTCCCCTGCTTCTCTAATTTCACAAAGACTTTGCCAACTAGGAGTTAAATATCTGCTGAATTTTGTTATTGTGCACATGACAGAAACCTTTTACCTTAGGCGCCATAAATAGTCTCTCTGAATAATATTGAAATGCTGCTGCTTACCACAATGAGGAATTATAGAAAGCGTTGCCACAATTATTATATTACTCTTCTCTATTGATTGAGCTGTTGCAGACAATACCAGACGCGAGTGTGTGAAGAATGCCTGATGATACCGAAGGAATTTGTTGTTAATATGTGTGTGTGTGTGTGTGTGTGTGTGTGTGTGTATACAAAGTGAAGATGCTGATTTTTTAAAGTGTTCCTTGACCAGGATCCAAAATGATAATTCCTAATGATTCCCAATTAGTTACTTCAAGAACTAGAGTTTTACATTACTAAATAATACAGAATATATACAAAGCTTCTTTCAGATTTGTCTTAGTGGAAATGATTTGGATTTCATATACAATACTCTAAAATCCTTCCTGTGCAAGAGACATTACTAGAGGCCTTTTATTTAAAAAGAGAAGCATAAATTACGGTAAAGTGGCTTTGGCTCTAAGATGGTTTAAATAGAAACAATCCAATAGGAGAGAAATTAGTCCACTTTTCTAAAATCGAGGCATGTTTTGCAATAAAAATAGGTCAAACTGCGATTTGGGAGGGGATCTGCAGTTCTAACATCACTTTCAATGGTGGGAAAAGTCATTTTCAAATAGTAGAGCAGCACAGAGTAAAAAGAAATAGTGTTGGAAGGGAGCATTTCATTTTCAAAGAGGGATGGGATTCTGGGAGTGCATGTGTTGTTACTGAAGAGGTAAGTCATTTTACTTTTTTAAAGACTAAGGATTTGGGCTTCAGAGATACTATTACACCTGGGCCCTGAGAAACACGGTGGTGTGATGGTTCAGGCCATAGGGCGGGAGCTAGGCAAGCACAGGTTTTAGTGCTGGAGCCAAAGTTTATCACTGCAGCCAAATCCCAGAGCCTCAGCTTTCCCATCCTTTTTCTCACCCATTTTGTTATCGTGAACTTGATGCCTGGGTATTTCCAGTTTTGGGCAAATAGCTCTAGTCTAGTCCCAATAGTGGCATGTTTTTGAAGCTTTACTTCTAACTTCTGATTTGCCCCATCTTTGAGGCATGTTCTGGCTCCCATTGGGGCATCTGATGAGATCTACGGAAATAACCAGGAACGCTTGAGTTCAGGGAGGCCACCTCTCTCTCCAACCCTTTGGAAACATTTCTGGGTTGGTTTTACTAGGGAATAGGAGAAGCATAGAAGCAGGGAAGGCTTAGTAACCGCCTGGAGGCCTAATTCTTTCGTGGTAGCAGGGCTCAGAGCCTGTTTGCCCCCAAAGTCATAGGCCTATTACCAGAGTATTTCTTCTGCTGGGTCAAGATCATACCGTGACAGAGAACATAACTCAACTTTGCTTATTAAAACTCCTCTCCTTTACCTGGCTATAGTTCTCTGAGAACCCAGAGGAAATGGTGAGAAACTGATGATCCATTTATAGTGATTTAAAGAGGTGCTTTCCATGTCTAATTCCTGCCTTCTTAAGTAGCTCTGTACGGTAGGAACCTGTCAAGTATTCTCTTCTTTCTTTAATACATGTGATAAAGAATAGAGAAAAAGAGGGTGGTGAAATCGAAGCTGCATTTTGACTAGTTTGTATATTTATTATAAGGAATTCATAAGCCAGCAAAAGCATCTGTGATACACACAGAAGAATCAAAGCAGTATGCAGAATATGCCCTTCAGAAAAGGTCAGTGAAAGCCAAGCCTATCGTTTAGAAGTGGTAACAATGTACAGAGTCAATGAAAAGTTTGAGATCCTGGACGATTTTTAAAGACACAGGAAGTCCAAATAAAGGTCTGAAATAAACAATAAATAAATATGTCTGTAATATTCTGCATATATGATATTTGGCCTTCAGGAGAGGAGGTCACACCTTTATTCAGTATTTATTTTTGGCAGATGTTAGTTGCTAAATATGCTTAATGAATGAATTAATGAATTAGAATAATGTCACGGTCTAAAATTTCTTGACAAATTACGTTTATAATATTTTCAAGGTGATAATAGCTAAACTCAGATCTACATCTTGAATGTCAAATGTCTCATGGTTGACTGATAAATCTGAAAATAAGACAAAAAAATTCCTCAATATTGTAGGGAAAAACCATAAATGCCATTCATAAACTTGCTACCTGTATAAAAATTCAGACTTTTGATTAAATATGTAACAAAAGACACCTCTCATGATCATATTACTTATGATGAGCTAAGAATTGTGACAAGAGCCAATGAGTTAATAACATGTCATTAGTAATAAGCAAACAAAACAAAATCTAAGCAAGAATCCTAGAGTAATTAGAGTGAGGTCGGATACTTGTACGA
Source organism: Dinomys branickii (assembly GCA_004027595.1). Classification (NCBI taxonomy): domain Eukaryota; kingdom Metazoa; phylum Chordata; class Mammalia; order Rodentia; family Dinomyidae; genus Dinomys; species Dinomys branickii. The sequence continues at coordinate 27,446 of PVLD010000406.1, read as the reverse complement.
CACTTTTCCCTTACTTTTGCTGTTTTCTTACTTTAGGAGCAATGACAGAAACAAAAACAAAAATAGGTCTTCAAGTAGTATGATTAGCTCATTTGCCACTATCTGGAAGTCTTATGAACTAATATTTTATTCTGAGTGATCTGTGCAAGTGATTTGAAATTAAACCTTTTCCTTGCACCTGTAAAGATGTGTAAATGACAGAACTGGCAGCGTGATGATCACTTTATAGAGCTGCATTTCCTTCATCATCTTCAAGGTCATTTAGATTTATGATCTCATCACCCATGGCTCTTTAACAGGCTGCATTTGAATCTGATTAAAAAGAAAAACAAATAGCCATATAGATTTATTCATAAAATGTCTGACCTTTTCACTTATATCCTTCTTTCAACATATTGCCAGTTCTAACCAGAAGGGAGTTTTGGGGTTTTAATCATCAGAGTTGCTTCAGGGGTTCCTGCCTACCTACCAGTGTGTGGATCATGAAGGGCTATCTCTTCCCCCCCTTTTTCTCTTTCGGGTTTAATTACTTCACCTACATCCTAATTCAGGTAACTCATAAAGCTTAGCCTTTGTTGTAGGTCCAACAGCTGTCTTATGTCAGTAGCAAGTAAAATGTTCACAATGTACCGGAATGCTGCAAGACGGTTTATGGTGTTGCAATAAAAGGTAAATTGAATTTACAAAGATGCATTTGTCACTGATTAAAAACTTACAAAGTTAATTGGAAACACTGTGGAGGTGTTACCACACAACTCGAGGTGTAATGGGTGGTTCTAATTCAGCCTGGAGGAGAGTTGTGGGTCCTATTATGGTCTCACACAGTAAGGTTCTCAGTGATGCAGTCCAATTTAAGTGGCCAAACAACACAGTAAAGAGCTCAAATATTTTTTTAATGTGAGGTGAGTGCAAATTTACTCACAATTACTCTTGAAAATGACTAGAGGAAATAGTTTTGGTGTTGCAGAAACACTGAATGTGTTAATCATATGACTTCCCCTTAGAAAACATACTTAAGTTTAGTTTTTTTTAAATTTCCATTTCTGTAATGTTTCTGGTTTTCTTGATGTTTACATTGGCAACACCACTACCCAAGCATATCATTGTTGAAGGAAAACACAAGGATGAAATGACCAGCAATCTGAAGTGAGCAGGATTCTCCCAAGGAACCTTGGTGAATTATCTACACATAATTCACTTAACCTTTGCCGTTTGGGGAGTTGGGAAAGGAATGTATCTCTAAATTTGAGACTTTTAATTGTGAATTTTAGTCCTCTTTGTCCAGGTCAGTCTGAGAGATGATGATTAAAGAACAGCACGAAGAGGCTTTTCACCTTGGGTGCGCATCCTGGATATAATTAAGTTGGTGGCCTGGGGTGGCCTTTGGGTTCTGCAGAAGGAGGGAACAGTTAAGCCCCACGTGATAGACCTGATGTGAACACTCGGTGTGTGCCCTGAGTTGAAGACAGAAAATTTAATCTTAGACTATTAATGTGATTAAAAGGAGAGATGACTAATGATTAGTCATTAGTAAGTAATTACTTATAACTGAGTAATTGCCTCTGATGAACCTTTACCAGTAACTACATAATCCTCAGGACAACATTAGAATGTTAGCATTTTTCCCATTGTACAGTTGAGGAAGCTGAGATGCTAAAATGTTAAGTTACTCACTCAAGCATTGGAGCCAGGGTTTGAGTCTTTTTTTTTAAATTAAAAACTTTTTTTGTTGTTTTTTGAGGCAGTCTCACTATGCAGTTCAAGGTTCCTAGAACTTATTATGTAACCCAGGCTGCCTCAAACTCACAGTGATCTTCCTGCTTCAGCCTTGTGAGTGTTGGGATTATAGGCGTGAGCCACCACACCCGGCCAGGATTTGCATCTTATATGTCCAATTATAAAGAAAACTCTTTGTGCTCTCTGCCCTTATTACCACTGCTTTTATGTGTCAAAACCTCAATGTAAATAGGCAGAGACTGCATATTTACTTGACCTTTGCCGATTTTCCAGAATTGGGAGACTGGCTGACGTCAATAACTAATTGAATACTAGGAACAAAAGTCAAGTTCATTTCTGAGAATTCACATAGTATGGTGGAAGGTGCACAGAATTTAGTTTTGAAGTCCCAGAATCTTCTATGACAGGCTTCCATTGACCTAAAAAGGTCAAATTCTTGAAAACTTACCTTTTTATCCATAAAATAGGAATAATACATTTAATAGGAATTATTCTGTGTGTAAATAAATGAGCCAACGAGAAAATATTGGGCTTAGTGAAGTGACACTCAAAGTGCATTTATTAGTTATATTTTTTACTTCTTCATATAACACCATTTTCAGAATTTCCATCAGAACCTCTCTTATAAAGTAATTACACTCACAAGCTGCTTGATGAACTTATTTGAATAAGCTTGGAAAGATCTGTGAACATCTATCACAGGACTCCAATCCTTGGAGGACTCATTTGCACCTGCAGTTACCTGTTCTGTTCAGAATTTTTCCATAACTATCAAGAAATGTTCTTACTGAATTATACATGTGCATTGTCAAAGGAACCAATCACTTTGCAACCAGAGAGAAAACTAGGTGACTGAGGGAAATTCCAGGTGAAACAACTGGAAGCTTGCATAATTTCTTAAGAATCTCTGAAAAATCAGAACGGCTTTGTTGCAAGGAGGGGCTGCAGAAGAACATTAGTCATTTATTGCACACCTTGCGTATAAGGAGAGAACCAGCCGGAGGCACCCAGAAAACGGTCTGAACAGGGCGGAGCAGGGAGCTCCATCCTCTCTCAATTCCCTCCACTTTCCACTAAGCCCTTTTCCTTTTCCTCTTCTATGTGTGGCTTATTGACTTCTGTTTTTGAGACCATCCTTTTATTGATGCTCATTAAGTAATTACAGTGGCAACCTGAATCCATTATTATGTTTATAAGCTATCAACTCTCCAGTGTCAAATCTTGCCACATACTCCTGATGACATACGGTGAGAGTCAGACTACTTTATATCTACAGAGATAATTTACAGAAAACAGAAAGGAAAAAAAGGAAGAAAACAAATTTTAACCCTAGCTCTTTTTCTCATTAAGATTTTAGTGAAAGAATCAAAATGTTGTAAAATGACCAACTGTTAGGATAAAGTACACAAACTTAATGATCAGTTCTCAAAATCTCTGTTTTACCCTCTGAAATATAGATTACTCTTATCCTATTCTTTTTTGTGCATAAAGAAATCAAGGTTATAAGCGATTAAGGGACTTGTCTGAGATCAGTGGACGCTGGCTAGGAAAGCACCTGAGATTTATATGACAAATCCTTTTATAGAAAATTTCAAAGAGACCTCTCTGCCACAAAGGATAATGACTCTCAAAGGACATTGACAAGCAAACTTATATGCTCATTTTTGAATCCAAGAAAGTAGCATCACTTTCCGTAAATAAAATAAAATTTATTTATATAAATGTGCAGAAATGGTAAAAATCCTGTTTTAAAATATGTATCTCAACAAACCATTAACTTTTGAAAATATGATGAGGCAAGTGAAAAAAATATAAGATGAATTATGGTTTGGGAGGAAAAGTCTGAATAATAAAATGAAAAGCCACATAAGAATTAACTTTCCTTCATTTCTAAGTAAGGTTATCTCTAGTTTGAGACTAAGATCCGAGAGATCTTAAGAATTGAATGGTTTTATAATAACATTTCAGGTTTTCTCACTGCCTCTTTGGACAAAAGGGTTGAAAACATTTTAAGCAAATAAACCTGAGCTTCTTATTACTCTTAGGAAATATTATTATGCAGACACATTATTATATTGAATCCATCTCTAGGCAGAGGAGCTGAACAGATAGAAGGTATCAGTATGTAAGTCGTATTTCTGAGGTAAGGGTTTTTCTTTACCCTACTTTCCTTTGCATTTAGCTTTTCATTTATGTTAAAGTGGAATTATCATTGGATATACAAATTAGAGTTTAAATACCAGTAAAGGTGAGCAACTGTATAATTTGGACAGTCTGATGACCTCTCGAAGTCATGAGGGCCTCAAATTTGTTCATCTTTAAAATGGGTGTGTACAGGAGTGAGGACTGAGGGTGTGGGGAATGAGCTACGGAGCGGACGCTGAACCCAGAAGTGTGTGAGTAGGAGGTGTCATGTTGGCGGCTTGAAACTGGCCACTGGTGAAGTATTTGTACCATGGAAATTGGCAAATTCTGTGACGCAGGTGCTCTCCCTTTTCCAAGGGCTGGTTGTTAAGCAATTGCCATCACACCTCTCCTGTTGATAGCTACTCCTTGAATAAAAAGTTCTACAACCAAGCAAGTTTTTTAAGCATAGGTTTAAACAGAATTAACCAATCCCTTTCTCTCTCTCTTCATTCCTCCCTCGCCCCCTCTTTCTTTTCTTTTTTCTTTCCCTGGTAAGAAATATGATTCTTAAGGACATCAAGGAAGAAATATTTCATATTATAAAAGATTATTTACAAAAGTTCTTCAGATCTCTCTTTCTCTCTGTCTCTCTGTCTCTGTCACTCCCTCCCTCCCTCCCTCCTTCCCTCTCTCTCTCTCTCTCACACACACACACACACACACAGTCTCTCTCTTTCTCCGTCATTCTCATTTTCGAGACAGTCTTCCAGGCTGGCCTTGAATTCATGGCAGTCCTACTGCCTCAGTCCCCTGAGTACTGGAATTATAGGTGTGCACCAACACTCCTAGCATCAGACATATCTCTTAATCCTTCAAGTGCCATTCCTCACTAGAATGGATTAGACCTTTGTCCATCTGTCTTCTCTTCACTTGCTCTGAGATCTGATTTTTCATTTATCATACAAGCAGCATGCAATATTTTTATGTAAAATGATAACAGAACAACATGCAGAAAGTGAAGATGAAAGCCTTTTCCCTAGAAGGTGTTTTACTGTAGATCCTCCTAGACTTCAGTACACTAACATGCACCCTAGGTTTCCAGAAGGGGCATTTCAAATTGTATTTGAACATAGAAGCTCTTCCTTCAAATACCTATTAACATAATGAAGTATAGGGATATTCTTTAGAAGGCAGTTTCACGAATAATGAACTAATGGATTTCTAAGAAACTCTCAAGTTGTAAAATTATATTAAGTACATTATTCTAAAGATGGCCATTATTTTAGACACAGGATGAACCACATAATGTGAAGCTTTGTTTTTAGCTGAGCTTGTGAAATGAGGACAAATGATTCTGTTGATTTACTTCCAGGATGGTAAAGATTTCTATTGTTTTCAAGTAGTGAAATGCTTAGTTCTCTGTCTGTCTCTCTGTCTCTCTCTGTCTTTATCTCTCTCTACCTGTCAGTCTCTCTCACTTTCTCTCTCTCTCTCTCTCTCTCTCTCTCTCTCTGTCTTTATCTCTCTCTACCTGTCAGTCTCTCTCTCTTTCTCTCTCTCTCTCTCTCTCTCTCTCTCTCTCTCTCTCTCTCTCTCTCTCTCTCTCTCTCTCTCTCTCTCTCTCTCTCTCTCTCTCTCTCTCTCTCTCTCTCTCTCTCTCTCTCTCTCTCTCTCTCTCTCTCTCTCTCTCTCTCTCTCTCTCTCTCTCTCTCTCTCTCTCTCTCTCTCTCCCTTTCTCTCTCTCTCTCTCTCTCTCTCTCTCTCGGTATCAGGAATTGAACTTAGGACCTTGAGAGGTTACCTAGAGATATCGTAGGCATGGAGAATTTGTGAAATTTTAAGAAATGTTATGTTTTTCCAACCCCAAACATACTAGAAATGGAGCCTGTGTGTGACGGTTTTTCAAGTTGAAAATCAATGGCAACTCTCATTAAGAACTAAGGGTATTTACGGATATCTGTACAGACAGATACAGAAGTAGGCAGACAGGTAGATCTATTAGACAATCAGCCAATTGACTGATTGAAATAGATGTAGTTTTAAAGATCCCAGAAAAGATTTTGGCATGTATGAGTTCTGTCAAGCCTTTCATTTCTACTGACCTGTTCACTAAATTTAAATTACTTTTATGTTTGCAAATTTATGTCTATTAATTTAATTAGTATTAAAAGATGTTATACAACTATAATTCCCTCTTATGGAAAATTTATCCAATTAGCCCTTTTGATTTATTACCAGAGTCTTTTGAAGATAAGCTTATAGATAAATTGTGGTTATAGAAAACAGTTTATTTGCCTAAGAAATATGGTATCATTATAGAGAATAATATGAAGATTTCAGCACCTTTCTCATACTAGGCTTATACTAGAGATTTTCATGTATGGATTGTGATAATTGCCATTAAAATAAGGTGTGATGTTAAAAGACTAAAGTAAAACAACAGGCCAAGGGAGATGACAACATGGATTAAAGGAATTATTGAATGCATTCCAGAACACATATATAAATCTTGAAGATCACCTCCTTTAAACTCACCCTGTATCTTATTGAAGTAAGCAATAAAAACTTGGTCTGGTCTGAATGTGCTAAATGCTACTGCTGAAAGGGTGTTAGACTGAAAGAATCCAGTGGTGAGTTGTAAGTGACACATGCATGGCACTGTTAACAATTAACCTTTTTCTCCTTCTCAGAATTCACAAGGGACTTGGCCCACGGGAAGCTAGACTTAGGTATTTTTTTCTTCTTTCAGTTAGGAGTAAATGCCTTTTGCAGAAAATACTGTCTGCTAGCTGTATTAAAGATAAAGTTGGGTATAATTTAATGTAACGTCACCATCCATTGGCTAGTTAAGTGTTGAAAGAAGTTGGCGTGATTGGAAGCTTGAAAGACTTAAGAATGAATGAAATGAATAATGTTGAAATTCAGTTCACACTGAGTAGGCAAATAAAGATATTACCAACAAACCTCTGTCAGCAGCAAAGATAAGCTAGGGTGATTTTCAAATTATTTTTGAACATTCCTAGGGGACAGATTATAAATTCTCGCTTATTTTGAGGACAAATGTACATGAAATGCCAGTGACACTGTGATAGAGACTCTTTTCATTTTTTCTTCTTTTTCCCAAAGGTAGTCCCAGCTTCAGGGGATTGGTTTATACTACAAAAATAGAATTAGTTTTAGGAAAATATATTGAAATTAGCTGAATTCTTGTTAGTAGTAAATAAAAAGTATTCTTTGAAAGATCTGTGTCATTTAATGAATTACTGTAACACATATTAGACAAACTATATGTATTTACTGCATTACAAAGAACTAATAACAAACAATGAACAAAATTACAGGCAACTGTTTTACAATGCATGAATGACTAAACATGTAAAGAAGTCAATGAGGAAATAGAAAAAAGAATTGAAGAATGGCTAGATACTTTATACAAGCCCAATGCAAATTGATAGATTTAGTCTTTTTTTTAGCAAATTAATATTACTCTTCTTTATAATGAGCACATAATCCCATCACACATTAGCTAATATGATCTTATTTTATTTTCCCCGGCTATTCCTAAACTCTTTTTTCTACCAATGGTGGGAATCAACTCTAACGCCATAGGGTATTTCTGAAACCCATCTTCAGGGGAAATAGGCAGCCCGACTCATGGTGGGACCAGGGTACTGCAGGAGGAGTTCGCACTCCAAAGTCTGTGAACACCATCCTCACCCTTCCGCATCTGTGCGGCTGTCCGGTCACCTTCCCTCACATCTTCAGCCCCTGCTTCCTGTTTGCAAGTCTGATAACTCTAGTATCTGTGAGACTATGGGTCTCACATGTTGTGGCCCTATCCTCTTACCAAATGTACTTTGTATGAAAGGTGGGCCAGCTCCACGCACAGCCTCACTTTCAGCTGCAGATCCCCAAAGAGCAGCCGTGGCTAAGAGCTTTGTTCTTCTGTCCTTGAAGGGAAGATCAACTTTGGTGCCCGGTTCCCCCAGATGGCTTCAGCTAGCTCATCTCTCAGGCGTTGTTCTGCTCTAATAGTCTATGCATCTTGATTTTTATGTTGCTAATTCTATGAGCTTAATTAGTAATCACAAATATAAAAGGTTCCTTTCAAAGGACTGGCTGATATTTGATTGTCCAGGTGGATAGAAGGCACAGAAAAGAGTAAGATACCCCTGAGAAGGGGACTGTGTCTCACAGCAAACATGGCAAGGGACTGTTCTCCAGGGCTCCTGTGGAGAGTGTGTGTCTATGCTGCCACCTCTGATGGGAGCTTAGGGGTGTCAGGGCTCGTCTGAACCTGGGCGAGGCCCCTAAAATGTTATGATGCCCCTGCAACATGGTATATATTTCAAAATTAAAGCATTTTTTTCACCAAGATACTAAAATTTCATAGATACTGTTTTCAAGTTTTCTTGACTATAGAATTCTGTATGAATTCACAGAAGCTGAAATTTCTTTTTGAGACAAAGTCTCGCTATGTAATTCAGGCTGACTTGGACTCTCTTTGTAGCTCAGGCTGGCCTTGAACTCACAGCGATCCTTCTGCCGCAGCCACCCAAATGCTAGGATTGTAGTGCGTGCCACCTTGCTCAGCTCAGAAACTGAACTTTGTTCCGGCGACAGTAAGCAAGCATTTTTATCTTCACTGTATTATTGAGCTTGGGTCTAAAACTTTACCCTTTATTTTTAATAAATCTGAACTTGATCATTACATTTATCATTCAGGTCTGCAGACCACAAGTCTAAAAAAGCCATACCTGGGCACACGCTACAGGTTATTCTGTAGTAACTCCACCAACATCTCCAGTCTTTTTTCCATTCTGTGACTTGATGGCACTCTCCTCTGTTCTAGGGGTTCACGAGTCACCTCTGTTGCAACAGCAAGTAGAAACACTGAAATGACACCCAGGATTTGGAGGCAGATTTATTTACGTCAATGGGCACTGATCAAGATCATTCCCAAAATATAAGGTCCTCATCTCTGGTGGTCTAGGGCTTCTATAGGATAAGCTAGCAGGAAGGACAGAGGTAGAATGGCTTGCCAACTGGAGATTGGTTTGTACAATGTGCATCATAGTGACTAGTAATGCAACAGAGTGACCAGCCCTTTCTAAGAGAGAGGAGCAACCAGAACTAGAACAGGAACTATTACCTGGGCGACTAAGAAACTGAAGTATACTGGCTGGGGAGTTGCATTTTCTGCCACACTATCAGTGATTCTAGAAATTCCTGTCCAAGCCCAGCCTGGATGTCCCCAACACTCCATTTTCTCCCTGAGCTCACACCACCAATTTTTCTTTCCATTTCTCAGCCATGTAGCCCACAAACTTTGAAGTAATTTTGACTCCCTCTCTCCTTTTTTCCCAGTAGCCACTGATTCTTCTCTTTTCTACTTTTCCCTTTGTTATTTAGTGAGCAGTGGTTACATTCAGTTTACATACTAGGCATTATGTTAGGAACTGGAGATACCACTGACGGTCTTCATGAAAGCTGCAGGGTGTGTTTGAAATATCTCTTGCATCTTAACCTCTTCCATTCTGTTGTCTCAGTAGCTGCTCCCTCGGCCTTGGACTAATGCTATGTTGTGCGGATGCTAATCTTTTAATAACCATTTTGAATGGGACTGCCAGATTGATCTTCTTGAAATAGATAATCATGTCCTTTCCTTTGCTCAAAAACCTACGGGGTTTCCCTTTTCCCTACTGAAAGGCAGGCAGCACATTGTAGAGGGAAGAATGAGGGGCCAACACCCGGAGACGGACCTGCAATGGGAATCAAGTAAATTACCACCCCTGGCTCTGCTGGAAGTTCACTCATTTCTCTGGATCTTTGTCTCCTTTTTGGTCATAGGTAGATAGGGACAGTGAAATCTGTACCCTTCCAGCTTCTGTTTTCTACTTATTGTGGTTTTCTTCTCGGAGCCTGTTATGGTTGTGATCTGGAGTGTCTCTCAAATCCCCATGTGTGTGGCAGGTGATTAGATTCTGGAACATTATACTCACCCATGGATTCACCCACTGAGAGTTAAGACCTGAAGACATGTACTCTTAGGAGGTGGGGTCTGGATGGTGGAGGTCACACATACTGGGGATGTGACCTGGATGGGTCCATGGTTCTCTCCAATCCTTCCCTTCACCCTTGGCCTCCTGCCTGACACAATATGGTCACCTTTCTTCCATTAGTCTCCTCTGCCATGGCCACTTCTGCCCTGAGTCAGCTGACCGTGGACTATAACTGAAAGGCAAAAGAAACCTCTCTTCTTTTTTTGAGACAAGTTCTCACTATGTAGTTCAAGATGGTCCTGAACTCCCTATGTGGCCTCAGCTGGCCTTGAACTTGTGGCCATCCTCCTGCCTCAGCTTTCCCAATTCTGAGGTTACAGGAGCGGACTATCACACCTGGCCAAACCTGTCCTCTTTTAAGTTGTGGGTGTTAGATTTTGTGTCCAGTGATGAGGAAGTGACTACGACAAGCCCTACCCTTCTCAGATTTGGGGTGACTTCAGAGTTTGGGATGTCTTCTAGTATGTGTACTAGATTTCTAATGAAATGTAAGGAAACATTTCCAGTGATTTTGCTTTTTTAAAATGCTGCTGGTAAAGCTCTTTCGATTATCCCTAGAAGGAGAAGGCTTAGCAATTCTCTGTTCTTTTTTGGTGAGAAAATAATTACTGGTACAGCTGTTCACAATTACACACACTCAGCTCTTCCCGAAGCTACCCCAGGTATGTCACGAGGGAGAAGCAGCTCAGCTAAGGCTGACTTTGTTGTTTCACTGATCAGAACGATTATGGTTTAAAACTTCAGACAGGAGCTCGTCTTCTGGTGCTCAGTGAACATTAGGGGAGGTTGGAAAATAATTACATTCTCTCCCAGGTTAGGCTTTTGTCACGACCTTTGCCACAGTGGTTGTCCTGTGTGACTCAGCTTAGGAACACTAGTGATTTTTCCTATTTTTAAGAGGGTTCAGCCTTAGTATGCCAAGCCTCCTTCCTATCACTTGACAATCAAGGGCAGAAGTGGCAAATTTGGTGTTTTTAGCCTTCTGTGCACGGATATCTAAATATAGCTGCTTCTACCCATGAAGCAAATATGGTTGTGAATATACTTGGATTTTTATTAGGGAAAAAAATCACAGGATCCCAGAACAGATGAATGCAAGCCAGTTGATAACCCCCTTTCTTCTCGGAGGTTCTATGACAAATTTGTTGTTGAGTTATGGTCATCACAGCCACATAAGGAACAGCAAGGAAAAATGATAGTCTGCCATATATTACCATGATGTTCCCGTGTTACTCAGGCTGATTATACTGATTCTAGAGGTATATCATATTGACTACCAACTCCAGCCGTACCTGCTGCTGTGCCCCCTCTGTGACCCCCGCAGCTATGGAGTCTGGCTGCTGGCTTTGTGGGGGTCCTGCGTGTGCAGCGAGGAATATGATACAGAGGCAATGAAAAAGAGTTCTCAATCTTTCATTATGTTTGCACTTGGGTGTTTGACTTCTCACTGCAATTGGTAATTTTGGTTAGAATGAAAATGCTATAATAGGTTAGGGGCGTGTTACAGTTTTTAATAATTTCTTTGCAAAATTGTGCCTTATTCAACTGTGTCCACACTGTCTTGAAAATTATGATTTTTTTATCAGAATATAGCTATGCTAAATCATTTTAGTGGCTATTGTATGTATATGTATATATATATATATACATCAATAAGAAGGGTCCTAGGAATTTTGTGTTTGTATTTTTCATTGGTCTGATTTCCAGCAACAAAATTTAGACCATGCATTTTAAGAAAAATTCTAGGTGTATCATAAGCACTCCTTATTGGTCGAGTTAATATTTGCAAAATATAATACTGGGAACACTGCCTGTCACATGGTAAATATTAAATAGAATAAACAAATGCAAACATTAATTAAAAATAAGACCCTCAGCAAAAACTCACATGGTTTTGGCATTATCAAGTAGCTCAGAGGTGAAAGTGATTTCAAGATTTACTCTAAATGAAAAAGATTTAAACTAATTGATAGGATTCAATAAGTTTAAAAACAAAGAAACCTATTTTACACAAATTATTTTTCATGCTTATTGAAGAAAAAACATGCAATTACTATTTTAAAAAATTCCATTACTCAGAGACAACTGTCTTAATACTTTGTACATTTTTCAGACTTTCTTTCTGTGAATGTATATATCTAAAGTACATGTGTAAAATTAAAAACATATGTGTATGCATAATAAATTACTTGTTTAAAGATATACATATATATACATATCTTAAATATATTTTTAGCAGGGCATGTTTTTTTCATTCATTTAACAAATCCATAAAAGCAGTTGAAATCATTGCCATACTGTTAGTCACATGGAAGGTCCTGAGCTCTGTTTTTTTTTTTTTGACACTTTTATTTTAAAAGTAAAAGAACAAAAACATGTTAAACAGACACAAAGTAGGACAAGAATAGTACAATCAAAACTGAATTACAGAGAAGGTGACAGGGAATTAACAATGGCTGTTGCATTACATATTGATAACTTTGAAGTGTATACTCAGGAAAACAGATATAGACATGCAAAATTGATCAAACAAATAATCATCAGCTACTCCTTACAATGAAGTGACCTAAGTCAGTAATACAACTATGTTAGATATGCTGCATATACAAACATACGGACATAATTATCCCTTCCTTCCTTTTTTTTATATAATTTTTTTTAAAGTGTAAAAGAAAAAGAACTACATCAACAAAAAAGAGGAAAGCATTAACAAAGAGACACAAAGTAGCACAATAACAGTATAATCAAAATTGAATTATAGACAAACCAACAGGAAACCAACAATAGTTGTTGCATTGCATATTGATAACTTCAAAGTGTATTGTTTTCTACATGCAGTATTTTGTCCGGTGCTTACAACTCCAAGGTAGCTACCATTATGTCTATTTATAGAGGAGGGTATGAGGAATATATGAAGGAACATATCAAGGCCACAGAGCCGGTATCTGACCTGGAATATCAATCCACTGTGACCTGAATCACACTAGATTTTTCATTTCTGTGGACTAGGATAATAATTTATTTCATTTATAACATTTAAGGCAACATCTTCATTAAAAAGTGCATAAATCAGTCATCACGAGCCACAAACTATATTCAGCTTGCGTTTAGTACTTTGATACCCCAGTTCACAGCTGAGATTTCTACAGTGTGAAAAATCAGTTTTTATCTAGTCCTGTTTCTGACTAACTTCATGATTTCCTTGTAAACATAAGTTGTTGTGCTTCTATCAGTTTCTCTTTTATTAGCTGTAACTTGAGGGGAAAAGTTACTTATTCACCTACAAGTTATTGAACATGTTTGGAAAGGCAAGTTAAACTCTGATATAACAAAAGAATAGAGATATAACTCATCTTTAGGGGCTCCCTTGGTGGTAGAATAAAGACTTCCTCCTGCACTTCCATCTCTGAAACTCTTAAGGATGATCATCCTACTTCAACACTTTCTCAGAGAAAATTGCTATCACAATACAGTGTTAGTCATTTGGCCTATGTGGGGAGTAGGATGTTTTAGGGTTAGCTTATTATAAATAAAGAAATCATTTGAGCTTTGCAGAATTAAGAAATCTGTTTCTTTCCTTCCATTAAAAAATATAGACCTACTACATAAATATTGAATTTAGTACATATAAAACATTTAGGTTTTTTTCTCTGTAAATAATGTTGGAAAGTCTTTAGATAAATTGTTGGCAATAAAGCATCGATCACCTTTCAGGGTTGGGGCTGTAACTAGTGATAGAATGCTTAACATGAGCAAGGCCTATGTTCAGTCTCCAGCACTGAAAATCCAAACAAAAACAAACAAACAAAAACAAAAACCCAACAAAGCAAGACAAAAACCCCACTTTTCAAATTTCTAAGCAAAATATGTGTCTAGGGAAAAAAATGTCAAACCTTATTTTGTCAGAGGAGATTAAGGTGCACATTCTTGAAGAGAACATTCCTACTTGATCATTTTTATTGACATACCACTTAAATCTCCAGAAGTTTACATGTAACCTTGCTTTTTAGGCAAATAAAATCATAGACCCCTCTCATCAGAGTAGGAAATAAAAATTTGCATATTAGATGTCTAATCATTGCTAAATATCCGTAGTCTATTGATCAGGACATCCTACATGACCAAGTTTCCAAAAATAAGCTTCAAGCTACTTTGATAAATAAGGTGACCATATTTTTATTCATTTCTTTAATGAGAATGAAGTAGTAGCATGATTATTATAGAGACTAAGAAACTGACGATGTTCACATTCAGTTTGAATAGGAGAGAGATATGTGGACAAAAGGAGGAGACGTGCAGGAATGGGGAGGGCGGTACTTTTAACTCATGTTTCTTTTGGATGATTTTGTTTACATGATGCTCTAAGTCCCCAATAATGGCACTGCTATGGCGTCCAAGATGGGCCTTACTCATCTACTGATGAAGTAAAGCCCAGAAAGCAGTCAGCACTAGGACTCCAGTCTTAGTGTGAATGTATATATCTTAGATACATGTGTAAAATTAAAAACATATGTGTATACATAATAAATCACTTGTTTAAAGATGTGCGTATATGTACATATCTTAAATATATTTTTGTGTCTTATGTCTTGTTTGAGGACTCTTTTTCACTATAGCACCTTGTAGAGATTAATGATCACACTTTTTATGGGAGCAGGGAGAGGATAGGTTCAGATGGGCTCTGTTTAGATCTTTACAGTTCAGCAAAGAATAGAAAAGGTAACTGTGATGTTACTTACCCAAAATACCTGCTGGTAACTCAATCATTAGCTCTATTTATCCAGAAAGTAAAAAATGACAATTAATATTAACTCCTTTAAAAGCAAATGACACATGCATTGTAAGTGTTATAAAATACACTTACAAAATCATGACTTCAGAGTCCTAATTTGGAAGAGCAAACTTCACAGGTATCCCTTGAAAACTGAATTTGCACAAGTCACATTGATTGAACTTGATCCTGAGCTTCAAAGGCCTTCAATGCACTTGTGCATAATGCCATCCCGGTTCCACTTTAAAGAACAGTCACAATAGTTTGTGAGTATGCAGAAAAGAAACATACTGTCTTCTATTCTTTGAGTGCCTTTTCCTCTGGCAGTTGTGTATGTTTTAGTTCTGACCTGTAGCTGAGAGGAATGGGGGTCCCAGAGAGTGCCACAATAATAGGGGGAACACAGAGATAAAGCACTCATCTCCTCTTTTGATAAAAAAAGTGATTTGTTAAAACCACTCATTTTCTAGGTGTTTTTAAAGAATAAATAACTTCTTTAAATCTTGGATATCTGCATTAGGAGATTTATCTCAGGATTAGGCAAAGATGATAACCCTCTGCTAGGCTGTCCCAAGACTCTTATCTGCCTGATTTTATTGCGGAGTCTGCCTCTTAGAATTTCCCCCAGCTGGGTCACTTTTTCTCTGGGGACATTTTCTTGGCTAATGCCAGTCAGGAAGCTCTTGTTTCTGAATAATTAAAACCCAGCCCACATCTCCCCTAATCGACAAACCTCAATGATTATAATAAAAGACCTTCCAATATTTAAAACCAGAGGGGCTTTGAGCTGCTGGGTGCCAGGAAACCAATGAGAGGCAGGTGGATGGGTCACCTGACCCAGAGCCTGGCAATAAAAGGAGAGCCAAAGGAGGTGAGATAGGTGGAGATAAAGGTGAAAGCACTTTTATTACTTGGCAGTCCATCATTTTAGGGAGGGAAGGGCCCCAAAGAACAATGGAACTATGCAGATACTGTGAATTTGGCTGAAGAAACAAATACAGCTCTACAGTGGTGTTTTACTTGACAACATCTATTTATTGACCCCAGCCACAGAAGCCCTGTACTAGGCATTATGCCAGAGCTTAAATTACACAGACATTCAGAGTCACACTCCCTTCCTGTAACTCAGAGAAGGGAAATGGGGAAGAGATGTTTTCTTGTTCCCTTTCTGTAAAGTTTGTAGGACAGGCTCATTATAGATTCTACTAAAATGATTTCATAGTCTTTCTCAATACTACTTCCTGTCAAGGAAAGAGGACTCTTTCCTGATTAGCACTTTAAGACAGCTTCACAAAGTACGTTATACAGCATGAACTGAGGATCAAATAGTACCTCCATTATGCTAACACAAGTCATCCACCCCTCTTCAGGTCCCTTTACATGCAGAGCACTGCCTGCCCTCTTTGCCCTCTCTCTTCCTCACCGGCCGCATTGCCTCCATTCTTATCTGGGAAAGCCATCTCCGCCCCCGCTCCAGGACTTAGTTTTCTTCACTCCTTGGAAGCACAGGACGACTACTAACAAGAGAAAGCCAGAGCTGAGTGAAAGGTGTTTTTCTCTGGTACCCTGAGTGCATGGTTAAATTATGCTGGGAAATGTCCACACCCACTGTCACAAGCTCCTCATGCTCACGGGACCAGAGGTTCTTTTTGGGTAACTGCTTCTCTGTGGGGGTGCAGAGCACTCTTCAGAGTGCTATGCCTGGTATTCACTTTTACCTTGCATTCATTTCAGCAAATCAACACCAACTGCGGCCAAAGAGGCTTGGATGCTGGTGCAGAACAGTGCAGAAAGGCAGAGATACTCGTGAGGGTGAGGAGGTGAACAGAACTCACGTAAGAAGATCGGTGAGGGAGGGTGCTGGCACTCCACTCTTGTCTGCCTGAGCTTGCCACAACTCTTGCCTTTTGGGGGACTATGGATCCAAACACCCTCCTCTACTGCTGAGAGCTGTTTATGTTGTGTTGTTGGTGTACAGTGCTAAATTGTGCAACCTTTCCAAATTCCTATGTGGACCTCCTAGCCGCCCAAGAAGCTTCAGCATGTGTACATGAAGACAGGGCCTCTAAAGAGGCAATAAAGTTTGAAGGAGGCCATTAAAGTGCCCCCCCCCTCGGTCCAATCTGACTGATGCCCTCAGAAGAGGTGATTTGAATACAGAGACAACAGGGATGTTTGCTCACAAAGGAGAGACCACATGTGGTGCCATTAGAAGGTGGCTATCTGCAAAATGAGAACAGAGGCCTTTGGAGAAACCACCTCTTTTAGCACCTTGAGTTTGGACTTCCAACCTCCAGAACTGTGAGAGGATAGATTTCTGTTGTTTAAGCCATGCAGGTCCGTGGAATTTTGTTATGGCAGGTCAAGTAGATGAATCCAGATATGATCTGCAAAATGACCCCATGTTTTTGGAGTTGTTCTAGAATTCATCCAATTAAATAGAGCTTCTAATTTCTGAGTGCCTGCTATGTGCTGGACATTGTGAGAAATACTTTCTCCACATTATCTGGCTTTACTGCTAAGCTGAATTCTGTGAAGCCCTTTGGAAATCAGGTTTATCTAAGAATTGCAGTGCTGGTGTGGTTGTTTTAAAGAAAAATTGGAAGTAGTGTTCTTTATCTTATTAGTTCTGTTTAGTTACATGTTAAGGGAACACTAACCTGCTGGGGATAGTAGCATATGTGTATAATCCTAGCACTTTGGAAGGCTGAGGCAAGAGGATGACTAAGTTTCTGAATAACCTAGCAATTTTGCAAGACCCTGTCTCAAAATTAAAAAAATAAATAAAAAGGGCTCGAGACGTATCTCAGTGCAAAGGTCTTGGGTTTAATTTCCAAGTACTGAAAAAACAAAAGCAAAACAACATCAACAAAAACAACAACAAAGCAACCACCCAAACACCCCAAAACAAAAACCAAAGCTAAACAAAGATAGATATTACTAATCTAAGGGCTACTAACAATGCAATGGACCAAAATAATGACTACCACAGCATCTGTTAGAAAGGGATAGCTGTATCTTCCAATGCCACGTTGGTGGGAAAACATAGTAGAAAACATTTGTACTTGAAAATTAATTGCTATAAATTACTTGGAAAGGGAGAAATGTCAAGTTGATGTAACAAATATTGACCCATGGATTTACAACTATATAATAATTTGGTGCCTGGTTTATTTCTTAAAGATCTAGCACATTTCTTGTTCTTTTCCTCTATTATATTATGTGTATGTGACATTTTAATAATCAAGCAAACAATGTATGCACCAGTTCAGCCTTTGTTGTCTAATTAAAAACTTCTTATGCATAGCAATTTGTTACCATTTTGCATTATCACCAGAACTCATTTCTCATGGAAAAAAATTAGCATCAGTTTAAAAGAATATTTCTTTAATCACTAGTTCTGATTGTCAGTGGTACCATTTTGTAGATAGTTTTTAGCTGACTAACAAATCTTTTATTTTATTGGCTGTCTCATTTTGTTCTCTTGCATATTTCACATTTATGGTCTATTCAGACATTCTCCTGTTTTGTTAAGTAGGAATCTGTGTGGTCTTTGATGTAAGACATAATTTATTTGACAAGAAAATATGAGTCTGTGCCCTGAATCCACATTTAACTGATGGATTGAGAAATTTAAAAATTGCAACAAGATAGACTCTCCTTCACATTGCTATACTGCTTAGAGTTTGCTAATCTATTTGGCATTGAATTTGCATATCTCTGTCTATATGAATATAGAGATCCATACAACCGTGCAACTCTGCCCATGTGTAGTTTTTCTATTTTATTAATAGAAAAAGAACTTTCACTTTATGAATCATTGATGGTCCCTGTTTAAAAAAATTTACAGAATTTTTTTTACCTGAAATTAAAATCAAGATATTTATTTTAACTTTATACAGATAGTTATAGCTTTATAAAGTGAGTCATAATGTCTTCAAGTCTATGCTGCTCTCTCCTCAGCCTAATAAATGCAAGTTCTGTTAGCATTTCAAGATTTATATGTTTTACACATTCTCCCAAGTCTATATTCTGGTAATTGGAAACTTACTTGCAGCTCATTCCCGCTGCTCAAACTGCTTGTCAATTAACCTTTGCAAAATGAAAGTTTTAAAAAATATGGCTTTCATATTTCAATTCTGTTCATGTTCAGTCATCCCAGAATGTAGGAGCAGGAGAACACTTGGGTGTCTGCAGTGCTTTTCACATTGATGCATCATTTAAGGTTGGAAACATCCCTTTGATTTTCAAATATAACTACCTTTTATATGCAATGGGTGAGCTTAAGTGGTTAAAATTATTTGTGTTGGGCATGCCCCTGCTTTGTTTATAGAGAAGAACAAAAAACTAAATACTTTTTAGGAATATGAGCCACTTCCATTGATGTCCTTACACCCTATCTGGGGTGCGCTTGCCATACTAAGTAATGGAGAGGAAAGTATGGGTCCTAATGTACTATTTTAAATCTACTCTTTGGGGAAGTGCGTGAGTTTTCTATCCATTCTGAATTGTTGACTACACAGGAGAAAACTAATAACTTCTAAGAAACACAGATGTGAAAAAAGGTAAAAGCCTAATGCTCACAGTGAAAAGGGTGGAAAAGGTGGAAAGTAGTAAGTTGAAAATAGCTACTAAGCCTGCTGTTTTTGGAGAGGTTGGGGTTTCTGACTCTGAAAGTGGCAGTTATGTAGAAAGGAACAGGTCCATAACTCTGCCCAGATACATTTATTAGAACCTGTGAACTAGAGCCCCTGTTTCTTTCTTGATGTTTATTTGAACTTGATTTCCTACTCCGGCAGAGAGGAGAATGTGTAATCATGGACACCACAGCACTATATTTATCCCCAAGAAGGAGAACGGTAAAGATATGACCTTCATGCTCTTGAGAACATCTCTGCATAAAGTTTTATGTCATTTACATGTCCTCTGCCCTCCTCCATCTCAGATTTATTCCCCTATAAACAAAAAGTTCTCATTCTTGAAACATCATCCCTTCCACTTAGAAAATCCACCTGGTAATGTGTGAACCCCATTTAATAGCCACTCTTATCCTTTGGGAAAATTTCTAAGCTTTGCCTAATTTCTTAGTCTCTTCATTTTCTCCACCTGAAAGGAGAGACTAATGTAGTACATGCCTGTGATCTCACTGTCACTTGTCCCTTTCATCTTTGTTTTCTTGTCTCTTGTCATTGAATATACTAGAATTAAAATTCAATGATTATTGCTCACCTTCACAATATGTGAGGTAATAAGGATTTTTAGGATTTAATAGAACTAGATTTGACTCTGGGTACTATTACTGCTGTGTGCTTCAGCAGGTTCAATTCCCCTTATTAAGTCTTAATTTCTCCCTGTATAAAACCTACCTGCAGAATTACATGAATAGAAATAAACTTTTAGCACAAGGCTGACACAAAGTAGTTACACAGGCAATGCTATTTTCATAAAAGCACAGTACAGAACAGAAGTTCGAGACATGAACCCAAAAGGAGACAACCTGGTTTATAGCAGCACCAGTGTGATATGGGTGCAATACCTAACTTCTTGGGACAAGGATAAGTTGCTTCATAGGATTTGTGTGAAGATGAGATGAGTTAATATCTCTGAAGAACTTAGAATAGTGCCTGGCATCTCTAAAGAATTATTTAAGTATAAGAATTATCATTTTCTCCTTCCTCTTATGATCCTGATCTTATGAGTGTGATCATTGTTTGCCAAGGACTTGAAGCAAAGTTTACCTAGAGACTTGCTAGTAAATTAAAGCCCCTCCCCCTGGCCAATTTTCCAAGCCACGTTTTGATGATAACACATTCACTTTTCTTGAGAGGCAGAAACATGAAAGGTGTGTTCTCTCTGCCTTGAGCTATGAATGAGAGGAATGTTGGTGCAGGGGAGGAAAAGTAGTATCTTTTGCTCACTTATCACCAGATAAGTAAGATCTGTCTAAGAAAAGACAGACTAACCGGAGAAAAGTGTGCAACTTTATTTAATCTAAGTTTTATATGACATGAGAGCCTTTGCAAATGAAGAACCAAAGGGACACAAAGAGGACAGACATGCAGAAATCTGATTGGACAGAGAAGGTGTGATCTGATGGAATAAATTGGGGGAACTTAGGAAGTCCTGGTTATTCAACTTCTCCCATGTGTCCCTGTGTCTTCATAGGTAGAGACATTCCTTTTCTCCTGGTATAGGGAGAGTGTTTCTGAGTCCTATGACCACGTTAGAAGAAGGTCAGAGATTTTCTTTTGGTGGGCTACTCCAAGGAAGATAGGCAGGGAGACCTTACTGTTTCTGCTGTTTTATTGAATGTCAAGGTGCCATTTGCAGCAGGGGGCCCTGAGACCTATCAGTGTGGCTTTTGCTGGGTAGATTGGTTTGTGTTATATTACTGATATGGGAATCTAGGAAAGCAAACTGAGTTTAAAGAAGCAAAGCTCCAGGAATGAACTGCTGAGTACTGAATCCTGCATCAGTTAATACTCAAAAATAAGAAAAGAGAATTTGCTAATTATTTCCACAGTGAAGTAAACTATAGTCAACAGTTTGTTCATTTTGGCTGGAATTGATAGTCAAATGAGATCTTAGTGAAAACTTAGCTGAGAATGAAATCAAAGATTAATTTTCTTTTTACACAAATAAAAAAGAGGCAATTTAAAAACGTAATGGTGATGCATCTATTTTGTTTGGAGGGACTAAGACGAAGGTATGGGAATTCCAACAACTCCTGGGGCCAATGATACATAAATTATATGGACCCTTATAAACACCATTAGGGATAAAGTAACAATAATGAATACAGCATAGAGCTGGGAATTCTACCTAGTTATTTTCATTATATCTTGCCTAAGCATCAGTGTGATTAAGGCAATTGATTTTTCCTTTATCATTTCATCTTTTTATTCTCCATCAGTAACCTCTTGTAATCTTTATGCATTGCTATAAACAAAGGCAATGTCTTGACTTCATAAAACCAGTCCCTCTTTTTCCTTGCTTTTTTTTTTAAGAGCTAGTTTTGGCCCATGATGAATTGCTGAATGCTTGATTTTCTCACACTTCTTTTTGCTAACCTTTCTTGACAGCCTCTGGATTGCTCTACCTGGTAATTTGTTCCACGATAATGGCTACTGTGAGATGTCTCCCCTTTTCCTTATTTTTAACAAGGATGCTTAACACCCTCTGTAGGTGAGGCTATGCAATTACAGCTGTAAAGTGTTCCCCAGGGGCTGGCTGCTCACAGATGCCAGGAGGATTTTTGTAATGCAACTGTTAAATGTAATGAAAACAAAGAATCAGATTCTCTAAACATCCAGTTCAAATAAAATTTTAATTAAAAGTTATGAAGGCATTTTATTGATTAACAATCTTAGTAATTAAAGAGTGTGGTTGACATTTTTTTCTAGCTGGATTTGTTCTTCCTTTGAGATCTCTAATTGTTGGATGGTTTTACATTTATTGATAACTTTGTTTGATGAATGCAGATGCCACCTTTTACGGCCGTCGTTGACAGAGTGATCATATTGTGAGAAACACCAGGCTCATGCAGTAACAGCTGTTGCCGTTATCCATGCTGACATCCATCGGGGAAATGTGTTTGCTGCTATCATGGGTACACGATAAATGGAAGGTGCAATAAAGCACAAGCCAACATTTTGAATATCCTTACAACTCGGGGAACTTTATTGCATATTACAAGCACTTTGATCTCTGTCCAGTACTTAAGTCTTAATTATCAGACTAATTGCACAGACTATGTTCATTTTCAGTGGTAATCCTTTTGTGATTAGCTTCTGTGTTCAATAACTGACTTCTCCTTTAATTAAAAGGACTATTAACCTTAAGGCTGCTGCTGTGTCTTGGGATTAACCCATCCAGAGTTAATGTTTAATATCATTGTAAAAGCTTTCGCTGAAAGGTATGGCATAAAAATGTGTAGAAGGAAACTCATGAAATGTACCTCACTTTTCTGACGTGTGAAAAAGCTCCCCTAAAGGTGAGGGTTTCCACAAAGCCTCCTTATAGATTAAATTTCCTAAAGGCCTACCTAACTGTACAGCCCCTGGATTAACCCTTTGAACTCTGTACCCATTTATGGGAAAAGCGCACTTACTTTAGGATAAAGCAGAGTTTTCTCTGGATTTTCAGCATCATTATATGTGTGCAGGGTTAGGGTCAGGGGTCCAGAACAGAGATTTTTGTTGTTACCTTTACAGAAGGCAAACTTTTTCTGACAGGTTCACAGCAGCTTGAAAACAGACGTTACAGTGGCAGTTTTATCCGAGCTCCAAGCAGTACTGGTCAAAATGGGTAAAACTGAGTTTACAGGTAACTAGTAAGTGAGAAGGAGCAGATGCGGGAAGAATCCACACTACAGGGTACAGAGTGTGCCAAAGAACCAGATGCAGCTGCTGGAAGCACTTTATTTCTCCTGCGCTGTGGCATCTGGGTTCTACAATGAACATTTTCCCCTCATGTGTCCCATGTGCAGGGCCTATGGCTGAGTTGGTCACTCGGGACAAGAAAGAGCAATGGTGCCTCTGATTCTCCTCTTTCACATCCTCACTTCCCAGAGGTGGAGCTTTCCACTGCTTTCTCACCCGTGGTGTCTTCATATGTAAAATGCAGGCTGCAAGGACTAAGGGGCTGTACAGCGCCTTTATTCCAAGGCCCTAGGGCAGCAGGTGACCCAGAAAATCTATTCTGGAGACATCTTCCAAGTCTTACTTCTATTAGTGATGTGAAAGACTAGCCTGACAAGAAATTTCCTTCAATAGTACAAAAGTTTTAGGAATTTGGCACAAAGGTGAACTATTTACCAAGTAAGCATTGTATTCTGGCAGAAGTATTGTGAGATGAGCTGCTGAGATCACATCTTCCTGGGCTTAGAGTTCATTAAGCGGGACTGTACCTCCTTCCCCATGCTCGCTGCTAGGGCAGTACCACAGTGAAGGCACTGGCTGCTCCTGAATAGGTCATATTCTTTCTAGGGTTAGAATTCACTGCATATTTTGTCCTAAATAATGCCTAGGGAGTTTGCCTGTAATGAACAGAACTGACCTGACTTTACCGGTGTCACTGGGGAAGGTTTCTACCCAGGTGGTTTAGAATACTGCTTTTGGCAATGGACCAGTTCAATCCCAGCTTCACCGATTACCATCTGTACAACTGTAGGCAAGTTACTTTTTCTGAATTTTGGATTTCTCGCTGTAAAATAGGGATAATACTAGTGTTATCATAAGAAAAAATGAGGTGGCATGTGTGACGCACTCAGCATAATACCTGCTTCGGAGTGTTTAGCGGTGACTATCATCACTCATGTTTAAGTTTCTGTATCTTGGGAGACAGCCAGGTATGTAAGAAATTAGCTGGAGTGTGTTATGTAGATTGAGGATGATGATAATCCTTTCTTAGAATTCTGGCCTGCAGGTACTCCGTTGATCCTGTAGGAGCTTAATGAAGTAGGATACTTGACCCACACGGAAACCAGGTTTGAGGTTGTGTATGGCTTTCTCAGGTTTGAATGTTGTACGTGGAGTGCTTAAAACCCAGGCCATGCACCATACTGCTGGCAATTTCATTGGAGTAGAAAGAAGCACATGAATTAGGAGGTTTTGTTCTCCTCAGATTTTCCTGCTACTTCTAGCATTTATCTTCTTTTCATTTCAGGCATTAAATCTTTGTTTCTAAATAGAGTATTTTAAGTGTTTATTAGTTGTATATTCAATATATAAGGTCCATGTTCGCTTCTATCATTAAAGGATGCACTTATGTAAAATTTAAAAACCTATCCTGCTGCCAACAGGCATTATAACAGACCTTTCAAAGAGCATATAAGGTAAATCTACATTTAGGAGAGAAATTTCAATTGTGCATTAATTTCTATGGAACTATGCATTAATTATATGAGATCAATTTATATCAATTATGACTTATCAAAGCTCGGGTACCTTGGAAGGAAGCCACAATGACAAAGCATAATATGAGTTTCAATGTTATCTACTTATATATTAGGTAATGTTGAAATAGTACTGTGATCCCTACCCTATTGCTAAGGGGCAGACACAAAGAGGGTGAAGAAACTGTTTAGCATGTTGTTCATAAAAGAGTAATGGACCTGTACAGAACTGGATATATCCAAGACAACATCCTGAGATGACTTACTGGCCTTAACAGTCTGGGGGCTAGGAGTGAGAGGGTGGAAGGTGTTGGCACATGTAGATAGGAAAGTGGGTGGTAGCTTTAGGAGAAGAATCTACCCCTACAAAATTAAAACTGTATACATAGAGATTTTGCTTGTAGAATCTACTTTTACCTCATTCTTTCTTCCACATTATCTTACCTGTAGATGAAGATACCCTATGTGTTTTAAAAATGTTTCCACAATTAAAAAAAGACTGTCTCAAGGCATGCAAGAAAGTAGATGCAATTACCCTTATTATAGAGAAAGAGCTGCCTAAAATGACTATTAAAAAGGATGTATAGCTTGTTACCCAAAAAGGGTGTGTGTGTGTGTGTGTGTGTGTGTGCATGTGCATGTGTGCGTGTGTGCATGTGTGTCCATATGCAGCTTGTCTTGCTGGCACATTCCTTTCCTCTGCCCTGTCCTCACCCCTCTGGGGTAAGAGTGAGGAGGAGCAGGAGAACATCATTTCCGTGTGATTCCAGCACACAAAGTTGGTAGCAGTTGCTGTCCCTGCTCATGCGCATTCCCTGTCTGTCTCTTCTCTCTGATGGACCCACCTCCCAAACCTGGGTCTCTTTTATGGGTGCTGAGGTGCTTCCCCGAGTTCTTTCAAGGCTGACAGTGTCCTCTCCTGAAATATCCCCTGCAGGAGTCACTGCCTTCTTTCTCCCTTAGCCCTTATCCCAGACTGCAGCCCAGGGGTGCCCCAACCTGGGGCCCTTCAGGCTTCTCCTGTATCCTTTCAGCACAGTGGCCACACCTGATGTCCCCGAGAACATCCGTAATCACTGACTAACAACCAGAGGAAGTTCCAAGCCTGTCCTGATTTGGCCTCTGACTCAAACCATGGGATCACTTAGCCTACACGGAGCTCTGGTTGCATGTAGTAGCGCATAACCCTGGAGACTAAAGTCCTGGTACTCCAGCTGGGTGTGAACGTGAGGACTGCTTGTAACTACAAGTGTTATTCCTTCTTCTAGATATCTTCAGTGGTGAAACATGAGTCATATTATCTTTCCAAAGTAACTCAAAATTATGTTTATATTTCAGTTTAATACACTTTAATTTTTTCCTGTACCACAGCTTTACTTAACATTTTAACCTTTCATCTAAACTGTAATTCTGTTTTTGAAAAAGAGTTCTTATCAGCTCAACATTCATTTTATAAATCTCTTTATTGAGGGCTGGTGATATAGCTCAGTGGCACGGGGCCTGCCTGGCAAGCCTGAGGTCCTGAATTCTATTCCTGGTACCAAAAAAAAGATAATACTTTATTGATACAGAGAAGATATTTTCATAAGACATTTTATAAGAGGAAAAGTATAACATTATGTAAACATATGACATGTAATAAATATTTTATGATACAATGATTTATAAATTTATTGACTCAGAGGCAGAAAAAATCAGATAATCAGAAGAGTTCTGATTAATTCACTTGATCTTAAATAAAGGTTTCATAATTGGTGCAGCTGAATTTTAACTTTAATGAAGAATTTTCATTGTAAGCGCATTTATTTTGGTGGGCTGGTAATAGATAGAACCAAGGATCTGTTTCATCTTGTTATTCTCTCTTGTCATCTATCTCCTGCATCCCAATGGGACTAACAGATCCTTATGAATAGAAGAATTCCAAAGGTCATCCTCATAGTCCATCTCCGGCTCCATCAGTGGTTAGGCAGAAATAAATCTAAATAAATATTGGCTAATAGCAGCCTGATACACTACTTCTTTCTTCTCCTTCTCCTTCTCCTTCTCCTTCTCCTTCTCCTTCTCCTTCTCCTCCTCCTCCTCCTCCTCTTCCTCCTCCTCCTCCCCCTCTTCCCCCTCCCCTCCCCCTCCACCCTACTCCCCTCCCCCCCTTCTTCCTTCTTCCTTCTCTAAGGGCTCATAACAAAATTGAATTCATCTGCTAAAAAAATGAATGATGAGAGATGAGAACAGAAGCATCAGTACATTACACTTACATACATGAAAATGAAATTAGCCACCATATGAATAAAAACTGAAATTCCCACTGCAAAAGTGACAGAAGTACATATGGAAAAGAACTGAAAAGGTAAATTATACACAGTATAAAGAGGTATGTGGAAATGAATTTGACTATATAAACAAGTATCTCAAAGTGGTGTTCTGTTGTTTTATCCCTGAGTACAGTGATTTCAAGTGAAGAAGGAGGATTTGAGGATTGCTGGATTCTTCCAGTAGCATTGAATGGAGCCTGCATTGTTAAATGATGTCAGTTACAGCACATTTCAGGAGGTTCTCTGTGGACAGTATATTTAGAATATAGCATCCAGTGGGAACAGGTGAGGCATGCTTAGACGTGCTCCTGAATGATGATCCTTGGCTTTTATGGACAAATTAGCCTGACCCATATGACCCAAGACCCCAGCCCCACTTTGGAACCAGTATTTAAAATATCCTTCATGATATCATAAAATGTGGAATTAGAATAAAATTCTTCTTCTCCTTCTTCTTCTTCTTCTTCTTCTTCTTCTTCTTCTTCTTCTTCTTCTTCTTCTTCTTCTTCTTCTTCTTCTTCTTCTTCTTCTTCTTCTCCTCC